>SJYW01052116.1:66936-79089 GCA_006410735.1 Raphicerus campestris
AGTTTGGATTGGGAGTGTGCAATTCTTTCCCTGAGATACACAGGAAACCTGTCTCACCTGTGTGGATCCCTGAGCACACGGAGTTGCCTGCTGCCCCAGGGGCAATTTCAAGCTTGAGGATGATTGCGGCGGCAGGTGGCCTGGCTCTCCCAGTCGCTCCTCAGGCACTGCTACATTGTTAGTCAGGCAGAAGGCTTGCAAGGACACGCCCACTTTGCGCTGGGCTGGGTTTGGCTGCTCTTCACCTGCTGCCAGAAGGTCCAAGGGGCCTTGCCAGAATTCCAAGGGGCGTGTCCCAGGAGCTAACGTCTTTAGACTCCATTTGATTGGTTCTGTGATGAGGTCTGGAGGTCAGGGTGCAGAGTTCAACCCTTTCCCGCTGCCATATTAGACATGCGTGGTGGCACAGAGTTCTGCGCATGCGTTTCTCCCTTTCCCTGTTCGTTGGTTGTGGGCAAGTAACCTGTTGGAGTACCACGTATACTGCGGCCGGTGGGCGGCCTGTGCGGCCTGTCTGCTGTGCTCTCGTGTCCAGCTTGTTTGCAGCTCGGGGCTACGACAAGAACACCATGGAGAGTGAGACAGGGCCAGAGGAAGGCGGCAGCACTCCAGGATCCTGGATCTTAGTTGTGAGCCCGGGTCTTCACGAGGGAGGGGCTCCGGGGCCTACCAGCCCGGTGGGGCCGGCAGAGGCGATGCAGGCCCCAGGTGGTGCGCCAGGCGAGGAGTCCGCCCTCTTCTGGGTGGAGGCAGTGGAGGAAGGTGCGGCCCTGGAGGAGGGAGAGGTGGCGGGAATCGGGCAGGAGTTTCAGCTGCTGGTGTTAGATGTCGCAGAGGACGTGGAGGTGGTGATGTACGAAGAGCAGGAGCAGGTGTCCTTGGAGGAGCAAGGCCAGGAACATCAAAGGCCTGGAGGCCCGAGTGACCAGCCTGCACTGGAGGCGCTGGTGGCCCTGCAGCTGGAGTTGGATCCTGTGAATAAGAAAGCCCAAAGGGCGCATGCTCGCCTGAAACATAAAATCTGTCAGAGGCGGAGAGTGCATCTACAACACAGGAGTGCCATCATCCAGGAAATCCCTGGCTTCTGGGTCGAAGTCGTATCCCTTGGTGTGGTGCTTGTGAAAAAAAAATTTTTTTAACCTGTGCTATTGCAGGAGCAATTTACCGATCTGGCAGTTCTGGTACAAAATTTACTGTTTTGGATGGTGGGTATTGGTTACCATCCTGCATATCTGTTCCTGAAAGTAGATGTTATGTCCTAGCATTCTGGTTAGCACAAACTGATACTTGGGCTTTATTTGCAGAGGTCTCAATCAGAATTGTCATTAGCACCAGGGACTCTTCAGAGAAAAGGCTTGTCTGGAATCCAGTTCTTCTCCAAAAAGCTGAGTGAATTTGGGGGTGAGGTTGTGATGTGTACGTGGTCATACTGGTTCTAGCTAGGAGTGCTTGTTTTCCAGAGTAAGCTAACTTTCAAGGGGCTGAGGTGAAGCTTATCCTGTTAGGAACAGAATCTCCTTCTGGTAGTGTATGCACAGGCACAGCCTTGGACCTTATTCAGCATTCATACAGTTTGCATCATCANAAGCTGACTTTCAAGGGGCTGAGATGAAGCTTATACTGTTAGGAACAGAACCTCCTTCTGGTAGTGTATGCGTAGGCACAGCCTTGGACCTTATTCAGCACTCATACAGTTTGCGTCAGAAGAAATGTGACGAGTTAACTAGTAGCAAGTTGAAGTCAAACAGTGCCATTCTACTCTTTAGGCTAGCTTTGTTTTTCCAGCACTTTTTCTTCTAGCATCTAGAGGCTCCTTGACTTAAAGCAGTTTATGAACCACCCACAAATGTCAGTTTTGATGAGCAACCAAGATGAAGACATGCTTCACTTCATGACCAACTTGAAGGTCAGGCAGGGGACTCTGATGATTGTTTGGGGGGCTGGGGAAGTGACTGGGCAGGGACATGGTTTATCCCTAAAACATGAAAGGACAGCTCTTTTGTAAAGGAGTTCCACACCTACCCCACCCCCAGCTCCCCAAACTTTGTCCTGGCAGGTGGAGGAATACAGGCATCCCACTCACCACTGCAAGATCACATTGTCCTTTCGGAGGAATAGGTATTTCCAGAATGAAGTGATTGTCAAGGAGTATCTGATTAACATCACTGGTAAGAAGCAGCTCCCTGGATTTGGGAGGTGGGGGCAGAAAAGTGTAGGTTGAATTGGAAAGTGATTTAGGTCTTTCTCCCATATGCCTTTTCCTGCAGGATACCAAGCATCTCATTCCACTCCAGTTCAGTGGTACCAGGGGTTTGAACGTAAGGCATACAGCCGCAGGCACCATGACAGCAGCGTTAACTTCTTCAACTGGTTCTTTGACCACAACTTCACTGGATCTGACCGGATTGCTGAGGTGGGGTCCCACCTAGCCACTCGGCCAGAACTGGTGGTATATGTTGGTGGTGCACGGGAGGGCCTATGGTCTGGCCAGTGCTGTGCTGACCTTGCTGATTTCCCTGGCAGATCATCATAAAGGATCTGTGGCCTAATCCTTTGCAGTACTATGTGAAGAGGAAGGCTCCACCACAAGAGGTACCAGGAGGACAAGAGGTGAGGTGCCCAGGGTCTGAGCACTGGCATAAGTGTTGTCCAGAAACTTGGGTCATTTAACTTGTGGAGAAAGTGAGACTCCATGGAATACAGAGTGACACTAGGGCATGAGGGAATCAGCAAGAGACAGCAATGTAGTGAAGATAAAGTGGTCTGTCCAGGCCAAAGTCACTGCAGTTTATGTCTAAGTCAGCTGCACATCTCTGAACTCTCACTCCATGGCCAACAAGTCCACCCTCAGGCTCCTGTTAAACTGGGACCCACCTACTGCTCCTCATGAAGTCCCCTTTCCAAAAAGGTCTGTGAGTCTCCTTGGTGCAAGGTGGTTCCCTCAGTGACCCCATCATTTGATTCGATTTTGATCATCATCACACTTGTTTTGTTTTTTAATTTTCTTTTGCATCTTTTTCACCTGCCACCGTCATTCTGAGAATAGTGACCACTGTGCAAGATTAGGGAGAACAGTCTTTTATTTATTTTAACTGGAGGATAATTACTTTACCATGACAGGTTTTGCTCTACACTGGCCAACATTTGTCCCACTAGATGCTGACCCCACCACCCACCAACCTCCCCTACTGTCTTTCTGGGTTATCCCACAACATGACTTCGGTTGACTTGCTTCATGCATCTAACTCGCACTGGTCATCTGTTTTACATAAGCTAATGTAAATGTTTTAGGGCTATTTTCTTACATTAACCCACCATCACCATCTCCCACTGAGTCCAAAGTCTGTTCCTCATATGTCTGTGTCTTATTTGCTGCCCTGCATGTTGGATGTTCAGTACCACCTACAAGGTCCTCAACTCCATATATTTGTGTTAACATACAATGTTTGCTTTTCTTTTTCTGACTTACTATACTCAGTATAGTAGGCTCCACATTCATTCCATCTCATTAGAACTGACCTCGATGCATTCCTTTTTAGAGCTGAGTAACATACCATTGTGTATCTCTACTCCAGCCTCCTTATCCCTTCATCTACTGATGGACATATAGGTTGCTTCCATGTCCTAGCTATTGTAAATAGTTCTATGGTGAAGACTGGGATACGTGTTTTTTACTATGTGCTTAGAAGAAATGTAAAAGTTCACAGACACTCTCCCCTGGGAACTGACTTGAAAGATTCAAGGAGTCTTTAGTGTTTTTAGAGAAGGTAGGCTTACATAATTCTTTCTCTTTCTGTTTTGAAAGGAACCCCCTCCCCCAGATTTTGTGAAACTTATGATGGAGTGTCCCCGTTTACCTAAAATAGAAAACCTAAGAAGTTGCTTCATGTGAAGATCAATGGCCAGCATAGTTCTCTTGGTCAGTAAAGTAGTGAAGAGTGGTCTGGTGCTGAAATGGATTGAGAGGGAGACACAAATAAACCAGAAATGATTGTGAAGGATAAATAAAAAGCATCTACTGCATGTTTCTGCATATCATTTGGGCAGGTTTTCAGGACAAACATTTCAGCTCCATGTAGGATTCTCAGTTTACCGCGTGTTAATTACCAGTCCACGGAGATTTGTAGAGGAGGTTAAGTCATATGTTGGGGTTGTGTCAGGGGGCACAGTTCTTCCTGTGGGGTGGGGGTTGGGGAGGATGGAGAAAGAAGATGAGGGGCCCATTAACTGTGTGTCTGGAAGTTTTACAAGGGAAATGTGGATGTTCATGGAGAGGGTCTGGTGAACAAGGGCCAGAGAGTGAAACAGTGGAACGCAATTTTGTTGGAAGATGGTGCCCCAGGTATCTTCTCTGTCGCATATCATCAGACATTTTATGAGTACAGAACAAGGAAAAGGCCTTAACTTTCAACTCACTATGAACCTAGAAGGCCATCTGTATATGAGCACATGGTCAGCCTTGCTGAGAGTCCGCTTCCCAGAGCTAGGGTTCCAGGTAACATCTTAGGGGATCAAGTATAAGGTGTATGGAGGGGGCCTGTGGCTGAGGGAGAAAGTAAGGGGTGGGAAGGCAGTGAGGATATTAGTTTCTGGTAAAAGTGACCAGGGGAAACGATAAATTGAAAGGAATCAGATAAAGGAAAGCAAATCCCATCATAGATGTTTGAGGTCATGTGAACTCTGTTGTTTTTTCCAGGAACTCAGTTTAGGTACAAAGTGTGCAGGGGCAGAAGTGAGGGGAATGAGGATATTAGGGCCAACCTACCCAGCCATGTGCTCTGTGCCGCATCCTGGTGCTGTTGCTGCTATGGCTAGTGGTAGATACTCCTTTTTCAAGGAAGGCTTAAGCTCATTGCCCAAGGGCCTCTATCAGGCCAAGGTGTAGAAATAACATTTTTCTCACGAGCCCCCTGTTGACAGTTTCTCTTCCTTGCTGAATGGCTCAGCACAGAATGTTTTCAACCACAACAGACCTGTCCATCATCTAGGGCTTTGTCGCTACTCTGTTCAAGGGCCAGTGGGAACACCTGGAGCATATGGAGCTCACAGAGGTACTAGTCAGCACTTAGGGTGGTCCTTCTGATGACTGCTTTCTGGAGTCAAGTCCACCTCTGGATTGGACAAAGGACAGACTGGCACATATAGGGTAGGGAGAGTTCAACATCTGTCCCCCCAGTGTTGTCCTCTCATCCCAGATAGAATGTCTCCAACATGGGCATGCCTGAGGGTGATGTCCCACATGAAGTTCTCACTCTACAACTTTTCTCCCTGAAGCGGTATCTCCTTTGAGGGCAAAGGGTAAATGTTGAAGGTCAAAGTTCATGGGTTTGTGGATGTCCCTTTCAAGATGCCCTGAATGAGATCTCCTGCTCAGGGCCAGCTTTTCCATTTGAATATCCACACCCCAGCTTTGCTCCTACAGAGATGCATCTATAGCTCTAGAAAGCTTGGCCTCAGGGTGATTTCTGAACAAGTAGCCCCGGAGACACTGGAAACATGTCTTTTTTCTTTCTTAATCTGTAAACTTCAAAGAATCCTTGGGGCTCTGGCAGGCTTGCGCCTGTCTTAGCGCTTAGTTCTGCTAGTTTCTTAGCAGAAACTGTAGTGTAATAACTACAGCAGGTGTGAGATAGCATATTGGGGCATGGTTTGGGGCCCTTACACTTTGCCATTCTAGGGACTGCATGACAGTTATCCACATTCAGAAGTTTGAGTAAGGCATTGCAAATAAGTTAAAGACAAGACAAGTTTAGGACAGTGTCCCCCAATACCTAATATTTCCTACCAGTGCTTCAGGACCAGGGGTGGCTTTAGCTCTAACCTGTCCTGGAGTGAAGTGCAGAGATAGTCATGGATCAGTTAGTAAATCTGAACCGTGGATGGTTGACTGGATGGTCATTTTCTGGAAACTTGCCATGACTTGTGTCCCAGTCTCTTGAGGGCTTTCACTTGGGCCCTGAAGTCTAGGTGCTACTAGATTTGACTGCACACTTGGATGTCTTGTGTTAAGGTTTCTTCCACCAAAGAAACGGACTAGTGATTAATTTATGAGCATTCTGGCTCAATCATCCTGAGCTGCATTTGCTTCCTGCTCCCTGGATGGGTTCATGTTTTCCTGTGTTTAGAATGAAGACTGGGTGTGTCCCTTGTGTTTGTCCATGATTGTGAGTTGATATTCCTGTGGGTCTGCCTGTGCCTCCGCTTGTGCCTCCTGTCTTCTTTCATGTTGCACCCATGCTTGTGCCATTATGAACAGCTCTGCTGCCATCTGTCTTGCACGTCCCTGTTCAACATATATGCATTGTATTGCTCGTATTTACTCCTTTTTTTAAGTTTGTGTATCTTTGTTAGACTGCATGTGAATTTGACCTGCTCTTTCATTCCTAGATCAAATGCTTCCAACATCTTAATTTGTGACTTTTAAAAGACTTCTATGATATTTGCGCACATCAAGAAATGCTTTATCACAGGAATAGTTAACAGTGACCCACATGTGGAAACAAGAATACCCATATACTTACAGTAATGCCTGATGGGCAAGAATATCACTCTTTGAAGTGAGAATATTAATTAGGATCACAGAGGGCAAAGATATTGCAGGAATGTATCTGTCAGGAAATTTTTTATCTGTCAGGAAAGATTTGGGGTGGACTTGTTAAGTGTTCTAAAAACACTACTGCAGTTCTGAAATACATTAACTTTTACCCCTACCCGTGTATTCTTGCCTTGATCATTAAACTGACATTCGTCGTCGTCGTCGTCGTCGTGGAGTCACTCAGTCATATCTGACTCTTTGCGACCCCATAGACTTTAGCCTACCAGGCTCCTCTGTCTGTGGGATTTTCCAGGCAATAGTCCTGGAGTGGATTGCCATTTCCTTCTCCAGGGGATCTTCCCGACCCAGAGATCGAACCTGGGTCTCCCGCATTGTAGACAGATGCTTTACTGTCTGAGCCACCAGGGCAGTCCCCATGCAGAATTTCTTCATAATTGTCAGTAAATCATCACCCATGTGAGAGGAATTGGGGCTTGCTTTTCTGTAAAGAGAAAGTTGTTAAGGAATTCTTGTCCCAGGGAAAAGGGATGCATGATCAATTTCAAGTTCAAAGTCCCTTGCTATTGCTCTGTCATTTCTGGAAGGAAAGCACAGGGAATGGAATCACACCAACCTGATTGGCACTGTGAACCAGTCCAAGGCGACAGGAGTAGAGAACACAGGCACAAGTCACTCAACTGTCCACAGTGAGGACTTCCAACCCTGCCACCTCCTTGCATGTCAGTCCCCCTCATGAGCAAATCTCATTCACCTTCCAGAATATATCATAGAAGTAGAAGAGGACACTGACTTGATCAACTAGCAAGTGAAAAATTAACTGGGGCAAAAAAAAAAAAAAAAAAANGACAGTTATCCACATTCAGAAGTTTGAGTAAGGCATTGCAAATAAGTTAAAGACAAGACAAGTTTAGGACAGTGTCCCCCAATACCTAATATTTCCTACCAGTGCTTCAGGACCAGGGGTGGCTTTAGCTCTAACCTGTCCTGGAGTGAAGTGCAGAGATAGTCATGGATCAGTTAGTAAATCTGAACCGTGGATGGTTGACTGGATGGTCATTTTCTGGAAACTTGCCATGACTTGTGTCCCAGTCTCTTGAGGGCTTTCACTTGGGCCCTGAAGTCTAGGTGCTACTAGATTTGACTGCACACTTGGATGTCTTGTGTTAAGGTTTCTTCCACCAAAGAAACGGACTAGTGATTAATTTATGAGCATTCTGGCTCAATCATCCTGAGCTGCATTTGCTTCCTGCTCCCTGGATGGGTTCATGTTTTCCTGTGTTTAGAATGAAGACTGGGTGTGTCCCTTGTGTTTGTCCATGATTGTGAGTTGATATTCCTGTGGGTCTGCCTGTGCCTCCGCTTGTGCCTCCTGTCTTCTTTCATGTTGCACCCATGCTTGTGCCATTATGAACAGCTCTGCTGCCATCTGTCTTGCACGTCCCTGTTCAACATATATGCATTGTATTGCTCGTATTTACTCCTTTTTTTAAGTTTGTGTATCTTTGTTAGACTGCATGTGAATTTGACCTGCTCTTTCATTCCTAGATCAAATGCTTCCAACATCTTAATTTGTGACTTTTAAAAGACTTCTATGATATTTGCGCACATCAAGAAATGCTTTATCACAGGAATAGTTAACAGTGACCCACATGTGGAAACAAGAATACCCATATACTTACAGTAATGCCTGATGGGCAAGAATATCACTCTTTGAAGTGAGAATATTAATTAGGATCACAGAGGGCAAAGATATTGCAGGAATGTATCTGTCAGGAAATTTTTTATCTGTCAGGAAAGATTTGGGGTGGACTTGTTAAGTGTTCTAAAAACACTACTGCAGTTCTGAAATACATTAACTTTTACCCCTACCCGTGTATTCTTGCCTTGATCATTAAACTGACATTCGTCGTCGTCGTCGTCGTCGTGGAGTCACTCAGTCATATCTGACTCTTTGCGACCCCATAGACTTTAGCCTACCAGGCTCCTCTGTCTGTGGGATTTTCCAGGCAATAGTCCTGGAGTGGATTGCCATTTCCTTCTCCAGGGGATCTTCCCGACCCAGAGATCGAACCTGGGTCTCCCGCATTGTAGACAGATGCTTTACTGTCTGAGCCACCAGGGCAGTCCCCATGCAGAATTTCTTCATAATTGTCAGTAAATCATCACCCATGTGAGAGGAATTGGGGCTTGCTTTTCTGTAAAGAGAAAGTTGTTAAGGAATTCTTGTCCCAGGGAAAAGGGATGCATGATCAATTTCAAGTTCAAAGTCCCTTGCTATTGCTCTGTCATTTCTGGAAGGAAAGCACAGGGAATGGAATCACACCAACCTGATTGGCACTGTGAACCAGTCCAAGGCGACAGGAGTAGAGAACACAGGCACAAGTCACTCAACTGTCCACAGTGAGGACTTCCAACCCTGCCACCTCCTTGCATGTCAGTCCCCCTCATGAGCAAATCTCATTCACCTTCCAGAATATATCATAGAAGTAGAAGAGGACACTGACTTGATCAACTAGCAAGTGAAAAATTAACTGGGGCAAAAAAAAAAAAAAAAAAAAACAGAGTGGTGCTTACCAAAATCCATTATACTGGATAAGTAAACCAATAGTTCCACATGTCTACAAGTTTCTTTTCAGAATTCGTGTGTGTGTGCGTGTGTGTGTGCTGGCCAAAATGAGTGTGTGAACTCTCTGAATTGGGCTGGCTGGAGGATGGAAGAATGGACACTGAAAACATGAAGGAGCTTGTGTAAGGTACAAAGTTCTTGAGGCAGCAGAAACACTGACGCCCTGGAGAAAAGCCCAGGGATCTCACTCATGGAGCAAGCTCTACATGTAAACAGGCATGTAAGTGTAAACATGGATCAGAAAGGAGAGGCAGGCCAAAAGCACCTGGGGGCAGTCACAGAGGATGCGAAGGAGCAGAGACACAGTGGGCCAGATTCCCAGGCACAGAAGAGGGGCTACACACAGCCCCTAGACACCCAGCTACAAAGGGTTTTTCTGTCCTCAAGTGAAGGAGCATTCTTTCTGTGAACTGACCAGCCATAGGAACACAGCTTGCCCTTTTCTGTAAGGTTTGGGAGACTGATGGCTCTGTAAAATAAGCAGCTGCTACATTCAGATTTTTCCAGTTTGAAACATCACTCCTTAAAAGGGTGTCTTAGGTTGATCCTCTCACCCCTCCCAGTCCTACAGGCCTGGGCTGATGGGGTAGGCTGGGATGTGTTCTCACCTGGAGGCTGGATGAGAACAGAACTACTTTGAAAGGGCCTCTGTACCATAAATGGGCAGATTTCAGTTCTTCTGGCACTGTTGAGTCATGGCTGTTAGTGGGATGCTATACTTAGCATTCTATATTTAGAGATGCTTCATCTCGAAATCTCTCTCTGCACAGAGAATTCCATGTTTGTGTCACATTTTGACATGTGCCCAAATGTATTCTTTGGAAGCATGCAACTCTTTTTCACATAAGAATACATGCATTAAGTTTTCTTGAATGAAATATGGAATTCTCTATAATTCACCTTGGAAAAATCTCACCACAAACCTTCTAAAACTAAAATGGAGTTCTTTATATTTATTAAAAAATGTATCACATATTATTTTCCTACATGAAGTTTGGAATTCTATGTATTTCACATATGAAAAACTGGGTGCTGACTTTTCCACATGAAGTCTGGAATTTTGTATATTTCACCTATGAACATCAAGCCACTGATTTTAGTACACAATATATGGAATTTTGATGATTTTATGTATGTAATTTGGGGAACTGATTTTCCTCTGTTCAGTACGGATTTCGTTATATTTCACATAAGAAAATCTTGGCAGAGACTTAATGCATGAGATAATTAACTTTTTATATTTCATGTAGGAAAATCTGGGTCATGATTTTCCTACATGAAATATGCAGTTGTCTGTATTTAATGAATGAAAATCTGGGCACTGATTTTCCTACATGAAATTTGGATTTCTCTACTTTGGCATTTGAAATCTAGGCACAGAGCTTTTCCCCATGAAATATGAAATTCTTGTGTTTCACATTGAATCAGGGATAAACAAGGTAACATGAAATATGGAATTTTTCAAATTTCTCATTTGAAAATCTGTGTGATGGCTTTCCTTCATGATGTACAAAATACTGTATAATTAACAATGGAAAGAATTGGCATCAATTTTCCTACAATAAATATAGAATTTTCTATTTCATACATAAAGTGATTTTCACCCTTGAGGTATGAAGTCACTATAAATTAAAATATGAAGTCAATGGTAGTTCGAGGTGATGAACAGGTAAGTCTAAATCCTTGACGATGTGACCACACCTAATAGTTGAACCCTTCCTGTTCTGAAACTCAGAGACTTGATAAAAATTCTTTTATTCAAAAAGGGGGGACAGAAATACTAAATAAGAGACATAACCCTAAGACTTGGATTTTATCTCTTTAGCCACACTGACTCTTCAGTGGGGTTGCTTTAAAAAGCTACATGTAAGAACAGTCAGTTTGTGGACACCCAAGAGCTGTGGTCAGCAGGTCTGGTATGAATACACAAGTGAGCTCAAAGCCAGGTCAAGAGGGTATTCTAGATCCTGGCTGCTACCATTCAAATGCCAATTAGACATTCACAGATTATGTGACCCTGGAAAAGCTGTTTGACCTGGACAGATCTCAGTGTGCTCATCTATAACATGGGTGTGAGGACGTCCCTGAAACTCCAGTGGTTGAGACCTTGCCTTCCAATGTGGGGGGTACGGCTTTGATTCCCTAGTCAGGGAGATAAGATTCCACAAGTCTTGTAGTCAAAAAACAAAAACGTTTTCAAAGAAGGAAAATAAAGCAATATTACAACAAATTCAATAAAGACTTTAAAAATTGTTCACATTAAACAAGAATGTTACTGGTAAGAAGTCCAATGAGACTAGACTTTCTTTCAAAAGACATTAGGTTTTCATTCAAAAACCTGCTTTCATTCTACATCTATGTAGCAATTACTGTTCTAGGCCCCAGTAGGGAGCAGAAGGGATTTCCCAGAGACCTACAATTCTGGTGATGATTTTCACTCCCTAGGTTCCACAGACATGAACCTGCAAATCACTCCAGCGCACTCTCATCTGACAGCAAGATCTGCAAGCTTTACTTGCCCAGATTAAACAGTGAGCATAAAAGCACTTGGCAAATTAAGAGAGAAATAGAGAGGAGGGCTGGCGGGGCAGATGGGACACTTTGGGAATCTGGGATTAGCTGGGCATACACACCGAGGAAACCCGAATTGAAAGAGACACATGTACCCCAATGTTCATTGCAGCGTTATTTATAATTGCCAGGACATGGAAACAACCCAGATGTCCATCAACAGATGATTGGATAAGAAAGCTGTGGTACATATACAGAATGGAGTATTACTCAGCCCTTAAAAAGAATAAGTTTGACTCAGTTCTAATGAGATGGATGAAACTGGAGCTGATTATACAGAGTGCAGTAAGCCAGAAAGAAAAACACCAATACAGTATACTGACACATATATATGGAATTTAGGAAGATGGTAATGATGACCCTGTAAATGAGACAATATAGGAGACACAAAAGTATAGAA
>SJYW01052116.1:82392-124539 GCA_006410735.1 Raphicerus campestris
AAAAAATAAAAAATAAAAAATAAAACCTTTACCATGCAAAAATAAAAATAAAAATAACAAGGTCCTTCTGTATAGCACAGGGAACTACAATCAATATCCTGTGATAAACCATAATGGAAAGGAATATGAAAAAGTATATGTGTATCTAACTGAATCATTTTCTTATATTGTCAAAATTAATACAACATTGTACATCACCTATGCTTAAATAAATTTTAAAAGAAGACAGAACCTAAATGGAGAATGTGCCCACAAGTGAACATAGAGCAGGTAAGCCTGCCCACCACAACCCTAACAAGGACCATGCCAAGAGAACAGGCAAGTTGGAGAGGGACTCCACCACTTCCTGGTCCCCTTTAATTCCTGGAAAGATCAAAGGCTGGCCCTGCCCTGTCCAACCACTGGCACTCACATTGCTAATGTACTTGGCAGTGTCTGTAGCAACATCAGCTGAAGCAGTGGTGATGGGTGGCCTGACCAAAGATGCAAGGGTGCTCATGGATCCTGAGCTGGTGACCAGGGGCGACGAATAGGTGCTGGTCACCAGGGTGATAGTAGAGGTGGACAGGTTCTGTGTGATCTGTTTCTGCTGGACACCAGAAAAAGCAAAGGTTCTTGGTCACCCACCGCCTGGGGAAGGCTGGCCCAGCTGGAAGCTGTGGTGGGAGCAGGGCCCAATCCACACTCTTCGAGTTTCTCTGTTTTCAAGGGACAAAGATTGTCACATTGGCCAAATTTGAGCAAGGCTCCATGGAGCCCTTTCTCAGTAAGTCCTCCACCTGGGTCTTTTACGTTCCGACAGCTCAAGGCTGCATCCTAGTATGACTACCACCCCCTGCCCAAGCCCTTTAAAGTCCCACCTAAGGAATCTAAAGGCTGCCAATAGAATTGACTACTTGCTCCAGTCAAACACTTAAGGATTGGGCCCATCACCAAGTCTCTATGGGAGGGCAGAATCCTACCTTTAATAGATAACAGAGTTAGCAAACCCAGATATTTCACATGAACCAACACCCCCTTCCCACTTTGTGTAAAAGAGTCACTTTCTGACTCTATTATAGAGTTCCCGTGATTCCTCTCGCCTAGTCCCAAATTCTCCCTTTAAAACCCCAGTCCCCTGTGAATACATTGGGGTTGATGTCAGTTCATGTTGGACATTTTGCCCCACTGCGATAGTAAATAGCAGATTAAAATCTATCCTAACTACTTCAACTAGTTTTGGACAGTTTTGTTTATGTTTAACAGCACAATTTGGGAATTAGGAACCATACCATCAAAGAGCTCCTTCTTGCCAGCTCCCAAGTTCCCCTGGAAAGCTCATTATACTTAAGTGTTATGAATTCAGAAGCCTGGAACTCCCCAACCCAACCTGAAAGATCCCAGACCCAGTTCAGCCAATGCAGGTTTCCTCATGAAACAAGACCAGTATCAGTCCTCATGAGAGCCAGACAAACTAGTCCCCATCAGATCAGCACTTTGGCTTTCGTTGGTCCAGAAAGAGACTCCAGGTGGGAGCTGTCATTCTGCACTTTGGCAATGGTTCTTGACATTGGCTCTTCTGGCACTGGGTGGTGGGTGCTAATCCCTTGGAATTAATGTATCCTTTATCATCCACTTCACATACTCTACTGTTTCAAAAATAATGCCCAGGGGTTCGTCAACATGCACAAAGAAACTTATATAAAGGTATTTATTGTAGCAATGCTTACAACAGATAAAAACCGGAAGCAATCAAAATGTCTATCAGTAGGCAAATATTTTATTAAATAAACTGTGGAATATTACACAGCAGTCCAAAAGAAAAGGAGAGCTATATGCACTGACATGGATTGACCTCCAACACATGTTGATGGGTGGGGGGAGAAAAAGGCAAGGATAGTACAATTTTTATGTTTTCAAAGAGAAAAAAAGTAATAACTTTATGAAGTCATTTATGTATATATAAACACATGTAGATAAATATATATGCATACATGAATTAGAAAAAGATCTCATGGTTAACAATACCTCTGAGAAAAGATGCAGAAAGAAACAGAGAGTCAACAGATTTTTGTGTGTCTAGGCATCCATTTCACCCCATTTTAAGAAGATGTGTATATACTGTTTGTGAAATGAAATTGAAAAAGAAAAAAAGCAAGCTGAAAAATAATTTTTAAAAATAATGCCAAATTATTTTTGTCAGGCCTCCAAGATAGTGGCCATGCAAACAAGGGGAACTAAGCAAATAAAACAAGGACTATTTTTCTCCTGTCCATATGGCAAAAAAGGAGAGGGAGAGGGTACCATGGAGAAATGAGCAGGGAAGCTCGGCACCTTTCACAGCCTGTCTGTTCTGATATCTCGTTCCCTGGGAAGACTGAGGCTGCTGCTGGTGCTGCATCTTCTGCATGTGCCACTTTTAGGAGGGCATTTGAAACTTACTTGATGAGTTCCACACAACCTGCTGCATGGCCAGGGCAGTCTCCTTCGGTAAAAGTGGCCTCAGCCTTTTCACCGGGTTTCCTATGGTGCTAGTGGCAGCACCGGCGGCTGGGCCGTGACTGTGCAGGTGGTGATGGTGGTGGCCACGAGCCCAGCCGTGGGAGTTTGGGAGGATAAGCAGGTGAGGACAGCCATTTCGGGGGGCGACTGGCTGCCCGCTGTTGTGGATGGTGGAGCTTTACTACGACTGAAGCCAATACATGAAAAAACAAAACAGAAGGTAGACGGGACTCAGGCTGTCCTGCAGGGTCGCTATGCCAGTGAGTTCTATAGGACTGTCCCAGGCTACCATGCCAAAGACTTCCCCGTGAATGAGAACATTCTCACATTATATCCTTAGGCCACTTCTGCAGCATGTTCTAGCTTAAAACATCAGCTTCCTTGGGTCAGGTGCTTGTTCACATTTGAGATACTTGCCAGAACCTCTGAGGTTCTGAGGCCAACTGACCCAGCCTCTGGCCTGGAGTTGCCCACCTGCTAGCCGATGACCCAGTGGATGAACAGAATCATTGCAAGTACCTTGTTTTACAAAGTTAGAGTTCAGTAAGCACTGAGAAAGACTAACCAAAGTCCATCTGGACATTAACAGGAATGCTTTCCTTGGCCAGGAAACTTATAGAGCATGTACCCAAGGAAATAGACAGCCTCCCAATGCCCAAAGCACTGAATAACAATTAATCACTGAGAAAGAAGGGTATTGTTTTCATCTCTTCTAATTCCTTCCAGAATAGTCTCAGCATGGTCCTGGCAAGAACAGAACAATCCCCAGCAAAATGGTATTTATGGAGAATTTAGAAGAGTTGCTTTTGTTTTGACTGCAGTTATCCATATTGCATCTTTTATTCAGAGCAAAAATACTGTATTCACCTACTGTCTGGTAGTCAAGTTTATGTCCAAAATTGAAATCAATTTTTTTTCAGAAGAGCTGCTGCTTCAGATAAAAATATATTAAGGCAGTAATTGTATGATAAGGTCTTGGGAATGACAAAAATAATAAATACAAGTGACTAGAGTTTGAAAAAAACTGTCTTTCAGAGTGTATCTACTGTGAGGAAGTGGGCTATGAGTGTGGAGGGCAGGATTTCAACAGGCAACAGGGCAAATTTGTAGGAGAACAGTTTTAGCCCAGACATGCCCAGGAATAGGCAGAATTTTGGTGAGTGAGGACAGGCAGTGAGAAGGGCTGGCCAGAATGCAGGTTAGAGCCAGAAGCATTGAGCAGCGGAGAAGGGGTGACAACAAGAATATTCATCTGTGAGGGAAAGGGGGCCAGTTCTGACTGCAGGGCCCCCAGGAACCGGAGAGATGAACGTGTACCCCCAGAGAGGATCCTCTCTTGTTCACACAAAAAACACTGGTGCAAGTCAGCATCCTTGATTTCAGACAACGTGCCTGGACACATCGTCACACATTTTTAAAGAGGACTGAAAGTGAAGTCGCTAAGTCATGTCCAGCTCTCTTCCAACCTCATGGACTGTAACCTGCCAGGCTCCTCTGTCCATGGGATTTCCTAGGCAAGAATGCTGAAGTGGGTTGCCATTTCCTTCCCCAGGGGATCTTCCTGACCCAGGAAAGGAATCTGGGCCTCCAGGACTGCATGCATATCCTTTACTATCTGAGCCCTTAATGACAACACCTTTTTTAGGGGCCCAGCATGCTTCCAGCTGCATGAGTCCATTTTCATATTTCTGTTACCCAGAAAAGACAGTTCTTGTTTATTTTAGGGGAAAATTTCAGTTAACTGTGGGTCCATGACAACCAAGGAATGTGAAAGGAAAAGTGTGCCGACAGCCTGATTTTTCTGCCTGGGGGTGGGGGTGTCTTGGTTGTTACACAATTGACTGGCCCTTTTGCTCCTCTGGGGAGGAATTCAGCCAACGTCCTGGGCAGGAACACAGGGTGGGGCTGGAAGCAAATCTCCAGCTAGAGTGAGGAGCCCCCATACTTGCCTAGGACAAGCTTTCAGATATCAGTCACAGCCACTGCCCCTTCCCCTTGCAGGGGGAGAAGTGGCTTTGAGCTTGGCCCTTCTAAAAAGCAGAGATCCCACAGGCAAGGCTCTAACCTGCAAAAGCAACTTTAGTGCCTCTCCTTTCTACCATGTGATTAAAAAATATTCTGTCTTTGTCATTATGCCAGCCCGATAGCTCCATAGGCAAAGGGCAACCATGAAAGATCAGTTTCTTCTCTCATCTTGCAAAAGCAGATAGCTGGCTTTGTAGCATGTTTACTGCTCTGATAGAGTCCCACTGGAGCTCTTTTCCAATTAAAACAAACAAACTCAACAATAGAAACAAAAGTATACAATCTGAAAACATTCCAGGCTTGACACACCCTTGGGCGGTTTTAATTTAAACACTAAAATATTTTAATTTCTAAAGGATACTGATGGTTTACTGGTGCAGTGGTGGCAGGGGGAGGAAAGGCCATGAAGTTTCATTTGTCCTAAAACTTTGGGAGTGTATAATCACCTGTAGTCTCATAAAGAAGTGAACTTCTTAAACGTTAACACTCCAAAGTGATCGCGCCTAACTAGCCTACTTATATCAGACTTAGGTCACTGTCTTGTACATTAATAAAAGACTTTTAAAGAGAAGGCTGGAAATGACAGATGCGATACAGGTTAAGTGTAGTCACGGTCCTGAAGTGAGCTCATTTAGCCTCTGCTCTGGGATCTCTAGCAAGAAAAGCCATCTTTCTATTTGAGGATTCAGATTCTGTGTATAAGCTGCACTCCTAACTGAAGATCAGTTGGAGGTTACCAAGCACTCTCCAAAACATCCATCACTTAATAAACTTATGAGTTAAAGTATACCTTTGAAAAGATGCTCAACTGCATTCTGACGTGAAGTTGATTCTTCAAGACTGAACTCATACTCAGGTGGCTCTGGATTTCAACCTGTGCAAAGTTCCTCTAACTGAATTATTGTTTCACAATCATCCATTGCTTAAAAGCCCCACACACTCAGAGGATTCTAGAGAAACTTCAGTCAGACACCAGTGAAAGGAAAAGCTCAGCTTCATTTTATCAACTAGAGTACTCTTCTATTTAGGGTGTGAAACACAAGCTCTTTTAATGCACTCATATGTTTTTCCATTTACACTTTGACTGCCAGGAAGCTCGAAGCTAAATGAAAGCCAGATGTTGCTAATTCTGAAGGCTGAAAAAGTTATTTTTGTATACAAACATTCCCCAGATCTCTCACTATTCTATTTTCACCTTTCTCACTGTCTTGATTTCCATGTTATCAGTATATCACAAATCCTTTCTGGAAGGGGTGAAAACAACCACCAAACAATACATCTATTTCAGAAAGAGAGGAACAGTATAAATGTATCATTCACAGGAACACTGACATCTGCTGCTGCTGCTGCTGCTGCTAAGTTGTATCAGTCATGTCCGACTCTGTGCGACCCCATAGACAGCAGCCCACCAGGCTACTCTGTCTCTGGGATTCTCCAGGCAAGACTCCTGGAGTGGGTAGGCATTTCCTTCTCCAATGCATGAAAGTGAGAGTGAAGTCGCTCAGTAGTGTCCGACTTCTAGTGACCCCAGGACTGCAGCCTACCAGGCTCCTCCGTCCATGGGATTTTCCAGGCAAGAGTACTGGAGTGGGTTGCCACTGCCTTTGGGACACAACAATTCCACAAACTTCATGGAATAAATGCCACCTCTGTAGCTTTCTACAACATCAGATATGGTCCCTCAAACCCCAATCCACACAAAATTGGATGTTTCAGATGCCATTCATAATTTGAGTCCTGACTGACTCAACTACCTCTCTCTCTTGCTGCCCTGTGTCACTGAGAGATATTCCATCCTCTTTCAATGAACTGCCAAACTGAGGTTCCAGAACAGTTCACAATGATACAAACACAGAGGAAAAAAATGCTCAAAACCAATCCCCACTCCTGCTTTANTTTTAAGAAGATGTGTATATACTGTTTGTGAAATGAAATTGAAAAAGAAAAAAAGCAAGCTGAAAAATAATTTTTAAAAATAATGCCAAATTATTTTTGTCAGGCCTCCAAGATAGTGGCCATGCAAACAAGGGGAACTAAGCAAATAAAACAAGGACTATTTTTCTCCTGTCCATATGGCAAAAAAGGAGAGGGAGAGGGTACCATGGAGAAATGAGCAGGGAAGCTCGGCACCTTTCACAGCCTGTCTGTTCTGATATCTCGTTCCCTGGGAAGACTGAGGCTGCTGCTGGTGCTGCATCTTCTGCATGTGCCACTTTTAGGAGGGCATTTGAAACTTACTTGATGAGTTCCACACAACCTGCTGCATGGCCAGGGCAGTCTCCTTCGGTAAAAGTGGCCTCAGCCTTTTCACCGGGTTTCCTATGGTGCTAGTGGCAGCACCGGCGGCTGGGCCGTGACTGTGCAGGTGGTGATGGTGGTGGCCACGAGCCCAGCCGTGGGAGTTTGGGAGGATAAGCAGGTGAGGACAGCCATTTCGGGGGGCGACTGGCTGCCCGCTGTTGTGGATGGTGGAGCTTTACTACGACTGAAGCCAATACATGAAAAAACAAAACAGAAGGTAGACGGGACTCAGGCTGTCCTGCAGGGTCGCTATGCCAGTGAGTTCTATAGGACTGTCCCAGGCTACCATGCCAAAGACTTCCCCGTGAATGAGAACATTCTCACATTATATCCTTAGGCCACTTCTGCAGCATGTTCTAGCTTAAAACATCAGCTTCCTTGGGTCAGGTGCTTGTTCACATTTGAGATACTTGCCAGAACCTCTGAGGTTCTGAGGCCAACTGACCCAGCCTCTGGCCTGGAGTTGCCCACCTGCTAGCCGATGACCCAGTGGATGAACAGAATCATTGCAAGTACCTTGTTTTACAAAGTTAGAGTTCAGTAAGCACTGAGAAAGACTAACCAAAGTCCATCTGGACATTAACAGGAATGCTTTCCTTGGCCAGGAAACTTATAGAGCATGTACCCAAGGAAATAGACAGCCTCCCAATGCCCAAAGCACTGAATAACAATTAATCACTGAGAAAGAAGGGTATTGTTTTCATCTCTTCTAATTCCTTCCAGAATAGTCTCAGCATGGTCCTGGCAAGAACAGAACAATCCCCAGCAAAATGGTATTTATGGAGAATTTAGAAGAGTTGCTTTTGTTTTGACTGCAGTTATCCATATTGCATCTTTTATTCAGAGCAAAAATACTGTATTCACCTACTGTCTGGTAGTCAAGTTTATGTCCAAAATTGAAATCAATTTTTTTTCAGAAGAGCTGCTGCTTCAGATAAAAATATATTAAGGCAGTAATTGTATGATAAGGTCTTGGGAATGACAAAAATAATAAATACAAGTGACTAGAGTTTGAAAAAAACTGTCTTTCAGAGTGTATCTACTGTGAGGAAGTGGGCTATGAGTGTGGAGGGCAGGATTTCAACAGGCAACAGGGCAAATTTGTAGGAGAACAGTTTTAGCCCAGACATGCCCAGGAATAGGCAGAATTTTGGTGAGTGAGGACAGGCAGTGAGAAGGGCTGGCCAGAATGCAGGTTAGAGCCAGAAGCATTGAGCAGCGGAGAAGGGGTGACAACAAGAATATTCATCTGTGAGGGAAAGGGGGCCAGTTCTGACTGCAGGGCCCCCAGGAACCGGAGAGATGAACGTGTACCCCCAGAGAGGATCCTCTCTTGTTCACACAAAAAACACTGGTGCAAGTCAGCATCCTTGATTTCAGACAACGTGCCTGGACACATCGTCACACATTTTTAAAGAGGACTGAAAGTGAAGTCGCTAAGTCATGTCCAGCTCTCTTCCAACCTCATGGACTGTAACCTGCCAGGCTCCTCTGTCCATGGGATTTCCTAGGCAAGAATGCTGAAGTGGGTTGCCATTTCCTTCCCCAGGGGATCTTCCTGACCCAGGAAAGGAATCTGGGCCTCCAGGACTGCATGCATATCCTTTACTATCTGAGCCCTTAATGACAACACCTTTTTTAGGGGCCCAGCATGCTTCCAGCTGCATGAGTCCATTTTCATATTTCTGTTACCCAGAAAAGACAGTTCTTGTTTATTTTAGGGGAAAATTTCAGTTAACTGTGGGTCCATGACAACCAAGGAATGTGAAAGGAAAAGTGTGCCGACAGCCTGATTTTTCTGCCTGGGGGTGGGGGTGTCTTGGTTGTTACACAATTGACTGGCCCTTTTGCTCCTCTGGGGAGGAATTCAGCCAACGTCCTGGGCAGGAACACAGGGTGGGGCTGGAAGCAAATCTCCAGCTAGAGTGAGGAGCCCCCATACTTGCCTAGGACAAGCTTTCAGATATCAGTCACAGCCACTGCCCCTTCCCCTTGCAGGGGGAGAAGTGGCTTTGAGCTTGGCCCTTCTAAAAAGCAGAGATCCCACAGGCAAGGCTCTAACCTGCAAAAGCAACTTTAGTGCCTCTCCTTTCTACCATGTGATTAAAAAATATTCTGTCTTTGTCATTATGCCAGCCCGATAGCTCCATAGGCAAAGGGCAACCATGAAAGATCAGTTTCTTCTCTCATCTTGCAAAAGCAGATAGCTGGCTTTGTAGCATGTTTACTGCTCTGATAGAGTCCCACTGGAGCTCTTTTCCAATTAAAACAAACAAACTCAACAATAGAAACAAAAGTATACAATCTGAAAACATTCCAGGCTTGACACACCCTTGGGCGGTTTTAATTTAAACACTAAAATATTTTAATTTCTAAAGGATACTGATGGTTTACTGGTGCAGTGGTGGCAGGGGGAGGAAAGGCCATGAAGTTTCATTTGTCCTAAAACTTTGGGAGTGTATAATCACCTGTAGTCTCATAAAGAAGTGAACTTCTTAAACGTTAACACTCCAAAGTGATCGCGCCTAACTAGCCTACTTATATCAGACTTAGGTCACTGTCTTGTACATTAATAAAAGACTTTTAAAGAGAAGGCTGGAAATGACAGATGCGATACAGGTTAAGTGTAGTCACGGTCCTGAAGTGAGCTCATTTAGCCTCTGCTCTGGGATCTCTAGCAAGAAAAGCCATCTTTCTATTTGAGGATTCAGATTCTGTGTATAAGCTGCACTCCTAACTGAAGATCAGTTGGAGGTTACCAAGCACTCTCCAAAACATCCATCACTTAATAAACTTATGAGTTAAAGTATACCTTTGAAAAGATGCTCAACTGCATTCTGACGTGAAGTTGATTCTTCAAGACTGAACTCATACTCAGGTGGCTCTGGATTTCAACCTGTGCAAAGTTCCTCTAACTGAATTATTGTTTCACAATCATCCATTGCTTAAAAGCCCCACACACTCAGAGGATTCTAGAGAAACTTCAGTCAGACACCAGTGAAAGGAAAAGCTCAGCTTCATTTTATCAACTAGAGTACTCTTCTATTTAGGGTGTGAAACACAAGCTCTTTTAATGCACTCATATGTTTTTCCATTTACACTTTGACTGCCAGGAAGCTCGAAGCTAAATGAAAGCCAGATGTTGCTAATTCTGAAGGCTGAAAAAGTTATTTTTGTATACAAACATTCCCCAGATCTCTCACTATTCTATTTTCACCTTTCTCACTGTCTTGATTTCCATGTTATCAGTATATCACAAATCCTTTCTGGAAGGGGTGAAAACAACCACCAAACAATACATCTATTTCAGAAAGAGAGGAACAGTATAAATGTATCATTCACAGGAACACTGACATCTGCTGCTGCTGCTGCTGCTGCTAAGTTGTATCAGTCATGTCCGACTCTGTGCGACCCCATAGACAGCAGCCCACCAGGCTACTCTGTCTCTGGGATTCTCCAGGCAAGACTCCTGGAGTGGGTAGGCATTTCCTTCTCCAATGCATGAAAGTGAGAGTGAAGTCGCTCAGTAGTGTCCGACTTCTAGTGACCCCAGGACTGCAGCCTACCAGGCTCCTCCGTCCATGGGATTTTCCAGGCAAGAGTACTGGAGTGGGTTGCCACTGCCTTTGGGACACAACAATTCCACAAACTTCATGGAATAAATGCCACCTCTGTAGCTTTCTACAACATCAGATATGGTCCCTCAAACCCCAATCCACACAAAATTGGATGTTTCAGATGCCATTCATAATTTGAGTCCTGACTGACTCAACTACCTCTCTCTCTTGCTGCCCTGTGTCACTGAGAGATATTCCATCCTCTTTCAATGAACTGCCAAACTGAGGTTCCAGAACAGTTCACAATGATACAAACACAGAGGAAAAAAATGCTCAAAACCAATCCCCACTCCTGCTTTAAGCAGCCAGACTAGGAAAACCCCAGGGGACACAAAACTGAGAAGATAGCTCCTGTCAGAAGCTGTGTGTTGTCTGTTTAGTCACTAAGTCGTGTCCAACTCTTTGGTGACCCCATGGACTATAAAGCCCACCAGACTCCTCTGTCCATAGAGTTCTCCAGGCAACACCACTGGAGTAGGTTGCCATTTCCTTCAGCAGATCTTCCTGATCCAAGGACCAAATTCATGTCTCCTGCATTGCCAGAAGGAGTCTTTACCACTGAGCCACATAATGAAACCTGGCTATCCCTGTATGTAACTCACAAAATACAAGAGGTTTTATGGCTATAATCTCCAATTTGTCCTTAAGCCATGTCTCTTTGGGTCCTTAATTAATTCTTATCTTTCTTGGGCATACCATCTCCCACTTGCCAAGCCAGCTGAGAAATTTGCTGACTGCTTCGCCAATGGGCTGAATATCCTTCAAATATTCCTATGTTCTGTGGGAGGGTCTGCCTGCATGCTTGGGGTGTGGCAGGTTTGAGAGCAGCCACTGCTGGTTCAGACCCTAACAGCAGCAGTTGTTAAGACCTGCTAAGACTCAGGCAGCAGTTCACAACTAGGGGAGATTTCACTTTGTCAAGACACCTTTGCAGGCCACCACTGGGTAGATGCTACTGACATCCAGTTGGTAAAGGACAGAGATACTGCTAAACATCCCTCAATACACAGGACAAAGAATTATCTAGAATAAAAAGACAATAGCACCAAGGTTGAGAAACATCAGGCCCATGTCAGTTACATGCATATATGGCAGAACTCGGGCACAGGTGCACATCACACAATGCCCCTTGGATTTCTAGAGGCCTAAAGAGGAACTCAGCAGTCTGGTCCCACCGACCCAAAAGGTCTTATAGTCTAGTAAGAAAATGTATTTTGAGATGCCTGGGCAGCATGAGGGGAGGTAAGGTAGAATACATTCATCAAGGTCTTTGACCTGAACACTTTCCTCAGTTTCAGTCTTGCCCAGTGTCTTAACATTGACAAACACTTTAGGCATATATGTGAACATACTGGAAAAGGAATCTGCTTAGGTTCAAAATGACTTGACTGCTAGAAGCAACTCTTCCTTTCTAACAGACTTCTTTTCCGGTGCTCAAAATCAACCACATTGGGTATCAAAAAGGTAAAAGGTGAGCAGGCCCAGCTTAAGTCCCTGTCCTGCTCAGTAACTAACTAGGTGACCAGGAGCTAATTCAAGCTTTGTTGTGCCACACTTTCTGATGTCAGAGGGTGACACGACATGTAACACTACAAATGGCAAGGTGACATTCTCAGACCAAATCAAGAAACCAGAAACTGGTACAGTCACTCACCCTGTTCCTTGGGAGATGGTTCTTTGGCTTCCTTCCTAGATTTTTGACCCTCCTATGCAGAATGGTCTTTTCCTAAATCTATATCAAGTCCACTCTTTGAATCGGAATCCAGGGCCAAATGCACTGTTAGGGATTCCACTTCACCTTTTCCTTTCAGCGTATCCTTTGTGGGATAAGGCAAGGGTTTTGCTCTATCTGAAAATTCCTTCTCAAGCTGGGGGCTTGTCTTCTGCTAGACTGTTCTTGTGTCCACTTTCTCACTGGCTGGTGACATGTTTTCAGCTCCTCTTCCATTTCCACTGGGTTCAGCAATTTGGTCTTTTTATCTGATAGCACATGGCTTTTTGTACATCTGAGCCCCTTCTTTTTTTAATCTGGCTCTTTCTTGGACCTCTGCTCCTCATCACTGATAGAGTCATTTCAACTACTCGTTGTTGAGACCTGACAGAAGCCATGACAAGCTTCAAGGACTAAAGTAGCCAGAGCTACAATCACAGAAAAAGCTGGGTCACTGCCCAGAAGGAGCTGAGATCATCATCCCTCCGACCTTGAGACTCAGCTAGTCAGCATACTCCCCATAGCCTGGTTAGAGCTAGCCCAGATAACATGAACAGTTCCTTAAGCGAGCCCACATGCACAAAAATTAGCTAATTAATAGATGCCAAGAACCCCTTGCAACCAATCTGCCCTTGCCAACTCCCTGTCTGTGTTCTAAGTCTATAAATACTGCTGTAATTCAGGGGTCGGGGCCCTCTTGCCTTACTCCACTGTGTTGGAAGTGGCAGAGTGCCCTAACTCGAGTTAGCAATAAATAAACTCCCTTCTTGCCTTTGCATTGCTGTGGTGGACCTGTTCTCTCAGTCTATTCGGAGACTTGGACTCGGAGCATAACACTATTTGAGTTCTCAGAGTATAAACATCTGCTGAGATTTCATGTATGCCTAAGCAAAAAAACAGATAAACCTGGAAAAAAATAAAAAAAAGCATGTGTTGTAGTCACAGAATAAAGAGCAGGACCAAAACCCCACAAATATTTTCCACGCTCACTGCTGGAATAAAAAGGAATTATACATGGCATCACACTGGCCTGGTGGGGTTAGCAGTAGACTTAAGTTGCAGCTGACCTCAGGGAACAAATGGAACTTGCTGGGAGAGCGTCATTTACTGACATTCAAAGATGACATGGGACCAAACCGCATGAATTTCTGATTTATCCAGAGCTCAATCTTGCCCACATATGTAACACACCAGGACATAGAGAATAGGAGGCATGGCAGCAAATGCTACACAGGAGTTGTTCAAACTCATTTAACATTTAACTGAATATGTTCAGTTCAGTTCAGTTTCTCAGTAGCGTCCAGCTCCTTGAGATCCCATGAACTGCAGCACATCCAACTGTTTTTCTATTTGTAATTGAGTCCAGAGGATTCATTTCCATGCCTCAAGCAAAAGGAAAAATGATAAAACAGCAGGAGTTTCCTACATATACAAGCAAAAATGGGAAAATCTATTTTCTAACAAGAATTTCATTTAACCCATTTATGTTTTCTGCTCTTGGTAGTGAGTCTCATCCATCTTTAGGTAAATAATCTGATTCTCTACAATTTTGAAAAGAGGAAATCCCCATCAATTCTGTATTGTCTTCATTCTAGAGCAATAGTTACACTGAATCACAGAAGAGAAAACCATAAAAGGGTAAGAACCAAAAACAGCCCAGCAGGATCAGGAGTGAACGATATCCACCTCCTCCAGGACTCAAATTGAAAGAATCTAAAAACCAAAACGGGTTTAATTTCTGGATCTCAGGGCTGGTGCAATTAGTAGCTAAAGGTTGGCCAACAGAATGACAGGCATGGCCACACATGCTTGAATACTGGAGCCCAAAGGAGGTGAATTCGGATCCTGCTCCTCTGCTTCTATTAGTTGTGTGACCCTGAATGAGTGAACTACCTCTCTGAGCCTCTGTCCCTTCCCCTGGATAATGGGTGTGATAATGGTATCAACCTTCCAGGACAATCTACACACAGTGCAAGGGGCATCGGAAGTCCTCCATAAATCCTTAATAACAAAACGAGGACCTAGACCAGCTGCAAGCATGAACCCAAGACACACACCTCACTGTGCTTTGCAACTCTCTATGTCTTGTCAAGATTTGGCTGGAATCTGCTGTGAATCTGCCCCTTGGGAAAGAGAAGAAAAGGAGCAGACTGCTGCTGGACAGACTCACTCACCTCCATCAGGTCCATCTCAGCCTTGCTTTGATCTTGAAGACAACACCACACTCTTGTGAGATCAGGCACTGGAGGGAAATAGCGAATAACACTCATCACTTGGCTTCTTCTAGAAAACACGATCTTGAGTTCAGGATGAAAAAACTTTAAATACCTCTATCATTTATCCCAACAATATTATCTACTCGACCACCTGGGCTGACTTGGACATAAGATGCTGAAAGAACATTTGGCAAGTTTCTACTGAACTATCGCCTGGGTTGTTTTCAATACGGAAAATGCACAACTCCAGCCAGATGGTTGGGTTCCATGAAGCTCAGCATCATTGTGGATCCTCCAAAGTCAAAGATTACACTATTTTCAACCTCAGCAACAGCTAAAAAAGTGATACTGAGTCTGGCCACTGTGTTTTGAACTTCAGGCCCAGATCAGCATGGGTTTGTAACATAGAGCGGTGCTGAGCCTCACAGAGAAAATGGTGATAAAGATGGGGAGATCAGCTCATTTACCCAGAGACTTTGTTCTTCATCACCCTGGTCTGGAGCTCAAATTAGAAAAAAAGGGAAAATAGGAATTTCCCTGGTGGTACAGACGTTAAGATTCCATACTCTCTCAATGCAGGGGGCCCTGGTTTGATCTCTAGTCAGGGACCTAGATTTCACAGGCTGTGGCTAAGAGTTTGCATGCCACCAATGAGGGTCAAACATCCCGCGTCTTACAAATAAGACCCCACCTAACCAAATAAATATTTAAAGAAAGGGGAAATAGAAGACAGGCACACACTCCAGCTGGTATGCTGTACCTTCCTTTGACTCCTGGTATCTGAGGAATGGGGACCAATTAATCTTGGACTGTCTTCTTGCTCAGGTCCTCCTCAAACCGGTCACAGGCAATGGCCTCTACTTAATGACTCAGGTCCAAAGACCCTGTCTACCCATACCACCACCCCAACCCCCATGTCAACTTTGGTTCCTTTTTTGACCAAGCTGGCTCAGAATCCCAAGGATCCGTGAGCATGAATCCCAAGGAATTCACTTCTTGAATTTCTTCTCCATGTCCTCTGCTGCTGCTTCTGCTTCTGCTGCTGCTGCTAAATCGCTTCAGCTGTGTCAGACTCCGTGCGACCCCATAGACCGCAGCCCACCAGGCTCCCCCGTCCCTGGGATTCTCCAGACAAGAACACTGGAGTGGGTGGCCATTTGCTTCCTCCAATGCATGAAAGTGAAAAGTGAAAGTGAAGTCGCTCAGTTGTTTCTGACTTGTAGCTACCCCATGGACTGCAGCCCTCCAGGCTCCTCCATCCATGGGACTTGCCAGGCAAGAGTACTGGAGTGGGGTGCCATTGCCTCTAGTGACCCCCAAAATATAAAAAGAGGACAAAATGGTGGAAGCAGCAAAGGCCCAGAAAACAGTGAGAGACACTGTAGGCAGGAATCGTGGGCTTTCATCCTGACATCCCCTCCAGTAGACCCGAATGCACTTGCAATCTGATAAGGTGTGCCAAGTTCCTCTGACTGATCCCTGAAAGCAGGTCAGGAAGGATGTGGGATCTCTCAAGGATCCATCAAGAACAAAGAAGAGCCATCTCTGAGCTAGGTCCACTGGCTATGAGCTCACTACCTGCTTCTCCCATCTCTTTGCTACCCCCACCCAGAATTCAACTCCAACCACCAACCTGGTACAAAGACCAAGGTACAGACTGAGTGCTGGACTGCCGGGCTCCTCCATAGCCTTCATTCTCCACCTTAACATGGCCCTTGCACTCTGCCCAGCACCCAAGAAGGGAGGATGCTCCTAATACCACAACACCAGAGATTTCTCCTTTTAAGGAGCCACAGGTAGTCACCACAAAGCCCCACCCAACCCACTCATAGAAGACTGGAGCCACAAATCGCTCCAACTTCATTTATCACCATAACAAGAGAAGATTAGGAAGGGCCCTGCCCCAAGGACACACTTGGGAGATCCCAAAAGTGAGCTTTCAGAGCACACTGGCACAGCATCCTTGTCATTGAAGAAATGGCTCTAAAAACCCTGAACCAAGGGTGCACGTGTGCATGCATGTGTTTGTCTGGTGTGTGTGCACATGCTGATCTGGGGCCTTTCAGAGAGCCTCCCAGGGCTAGGACTGAAGATGCTTGCAAGAAGAATGGCTGAATGCACGACTCCTTTTGAGGGCAAAGAATATTCATTCATTTTTACTGGAAAGGCATCTTATAAAGTGAACAGACAGCATGAAAGAGGGAAACAAGAGTAAAAAAAAAAGAAGGAGGAGGAGGAGGACTGAAGAACATAGAAAAGGGGAAGGTCCTACTAAACAGCCCCATGATTAGGACTTCAACAGCTGAACTGACAATATGACAGTAAAAGGGGAAAGACAGGAGGCCCATCTCATCATTTCTGCTCTCAGAAATGAGGAATCACAGCATTCCAAAGGGAAAACACAGGCAGCCTTTTCATGCAAAATGTTGGAAAGGAAGTATCCCACAATAATACTTCCCATGAAGCAGAGTAGCAGCAGATAGTGGTGCTGGCCATGTTACAGGAGGACATCCTGCTCTCTACAACATTCCTATGTCGTTAACAGATTCCACACAGCTGTCACCAAAATACACAACTGACCATATCGGGTAGGGGTTAACCAATTTTTTCCACAAAGAGCCACAGAATAAATGAACTTTTGCAGGAGTATAGGCTCTACTCCAAAAGTGCTGTAATATAATGCATGAAATGAATGTGGCTGCATTCTAATAAAGCTTTATTTACAAAAACTATTTGGGGGCCAGATTTGGTCCACAGGCTGGAAACTGTGCCAGCCCCTGACTGCTAACCTTGAAATCACTCCCTGTCTAGTCCAGAGGTTTAGAAGAATAACCCTGACCGCTTGACCCCACCTCAAGAGACTAAATTCACTGGCATGAGGGAAGGCCTAAGTATTGGCCATATATATGTTCCTCAGTTCAGTTCAGTTGCTCAGTAGTGTCCAACTCTTCGTGACCCCATGAATTGCAGCACGCCAGGCCTCCCTGTCCATCACCATCTCCCGGAGTTCACCCAGACTCATGTTCATCGAGTCAGTGATGCCATCCAGCCATCTTATCCTCTGTTGTCCCCTTCTCCTCCTGCTCCCAATCCTTCCCATCATCAGAGTCTTTTCCAATGAGTCAACTCTGCATGAGGTGGGCAAAGTACTGGAGTTTCAGCTTTCACATCATTCCTTCCAAAGAATTCCCAGGACTGATCTCCTTTAGAATGGACTGGTTGGATCTCCTTGCAGTCCAAGGGACTCTCAAGAGTCTTCTCCAACACCACCGTTCAAAAGCATCAATTCTTCGGCGCTCAGCCTTCTTCATAGTCCAACTCTCACATCCACACATGACCACAGGAAAAAACATAGCCTTGACTAGACGAACCTTCATTGGCAAAGTAATGTCTCTGCTTTTGAATATACTATCTAGGTTGGTCATAACTTTTCTTCCAAGGATTAAGTGTCTTTTAATTTCATAGGTGCAGTCACCATCTGCAGTGATTTTGGAGCCCCCCAAATATGAAGTCTGACACTGTTTCCACTGTTTCCCCATCTATTTCCCATGAAGTGATGGGACCAGATGCCATGATCTTCGTTTCTGAATGTTGAGCTTTAAACCAACTTTTTCGCTTTCCTCTTTCACTTTCATCAAGAGGCTCTTTAGTTCTTCTTCACTTTCTGCCATAAGGGTGGTATCGTCTGCATATCTGAGGTTATTGATATTTCTCCCGGCAATCTTGATTCCAGCTTGTGTTTCTTCTAGTCCAGCATTTCTCATGATGTACTCTCCATATAATTTAAATAAACAGGGTGACAGTATACAGCCTCAGGTGTTTACAAGTGGCAGATAACGCTGTAAGTCCCTGTATTGGACCAATGTTGTCTGTGAGTAAAGACAATGCCTCATGATTTGTGTTAACCCTTGTGCACCTTGTATGAATCCTTCTGGTTCATGCAAACAGATCTACACATCAACACAATAATCAAGTATGAACATGTGTGTGTACCTGTGTGTGTCTACACTGCATTTTTTAGTTTGTTTTTGCTCTTGTTTTGGCCTGTGTGCTCAGTCATATCTGATTCTTTGAAACCGCATGGACTGCAGCCCACCAGGCTCCTCTGTCCATGAGATTTCCCAGGCCGGGATATTGGAATGGATTGCCATTTCCTTCTCCAGGGGATCTTCTTGACCCAGCAATCGAATCCACATCTCCTGAATTTGCAGGAGGACTCTTTACCATGAAGCCACCTGGTAAGCCTCAAGGGCATGTTGCCGCCCCATGTGTGTCTACACTAAGTGCAGTCTCTTAATTTTAGCCTAAAAACTGAATATTCATAATCAAGGGGAATGAAAAGCAAAGCACTTCTTTTCAGATTATATGGGGTCAATGAGCTATTGTAACAGTTATGCTAATGAGAAACCACCAAAAGCCAGGGAGGCGACTTCTCTAGGGTCCCTGGGAGTGGACCTTTAGTAGTTAAGTGTCTCAAACTTTCAACTGTGTATGGACTCAACTGTCCTCTGTGGAGAGAAAAACGTGAGCTTATCAGGACTTATCAGAAAAGTAGCTGATTTATCAAGACTCCTTCTACTCCTCCCTTCTATATCTGGAATATCTGCAGAATCCAACCTGGCTGTCCAGGTTTGAACTTCTCAGCTGATAGGAAGACAGCTTAGGCTATAAATGCAAACCAGGGATTAAAAGAGAAAGAAAGAAACACACCCACATTAGAGAAATGAGGCATGAACCTTACATTGCTGAAAGGAATATAATTTGGAACTACCCCTGAGAGGGCAATCTGGCAATATCTCTCCCAAGAGCAGCAGCACAGAGCCTGCAACCTGCAGCTCCACTTCTAGGAACATATCCTGTGGATTCACTCCCACCTGGGCAGAAGGATCCCCATAAAAGCTGTTTTCAACAGCAAAAATTGGAAACTACTCAATAACTAAAGTGTCAGGATGTATAAGTTACTGTTCACCTTTAAAGGGAATAAAATACAGCCACTAAAATGACAGCGTGGTAGCTCTGTGTGCAGTGATATGGAAAGTCCATTTGTTTGAGGAAAATAGTAAAGGACATTAGCGCTTCTGTAGGGGAGAAAAGGAGGAAAGGAAATGCAGACACTAATATATATGTTCTTGAGCTTCTCATGTGGACATTTGGGGCTAACTGCTGCTGCTGCTAAGTCACTTCAGTCGTGTCATAGACGGCAGCCCACCAGGCTCCCTGGTCCCTGGGATTCTTCAGGCAAGAACACTGGAGTGGGTTGCCATTTCCTTCTCCAATGCATGAAAGTGAAAAGTGAAAGTGAAGTCACTCAGTCGTGTCCATCTGTGAGAGACGGCATGGACTGCAGCCTACCATGCTCCTCCATCCATGGGATTTTCCAGGCAAGAGTACTGGAGCGGGGTGCCATATTGCCTTCTCCATGGGTGGGGGTAAAGGGCCAGGAGCAGTTCTGGCACTGAAGAATGTTTGACAGCAATCCTGACCTCCACCCACTACATGGCAATACTACTCATATCCCGGCTGGGACAATGAAAAGGAGTCCAGGGGATTCCCTGGTGATCCAGTGGTTAAGACTCCATCTTCCAACTCAGGAAGCACAGATTTGATCCCTGGGAACTAAGGTCCCACATGAGACACACAGTGCAGCCCTCCCCTAGACTCTCTGTTTCAAAAGTGTCTGCGTCCTTGTTCAGACATGTCTGACTCTTGGCTACCCTATGGACTGTAGTGCACCAAGCTCCTCTCTCCATGGGGTTCCCCAGGCAAGAATACTGGAATGGGTTGCCCATTCCAGTTGTCCCTCCTCCAGGGGATCTCTCAAAAGTGTCCAGACATTGCTAAATACGGACAAGATCACCCAGAATGAGGTAGAAAAGAACTCCCCAAGGAGGCTAAATAGAGCCAACAGGAACAGAGGATGGACAGGGAAAAAAAAAAAAAAAGACCCAACACTGGTCACTCTATTTTTTTCACAGGCTGGGGGTTGATAAAGAGGAACAAGTGATCAGAGTTTACAGGTATAGATTGGCTTTTCATTACTCGTCTTTCTATACTTTGACTTGGAGAAGGGGAGGGCAATCCATTCCAGTCTTCTTGCCTTAAGAATTCCATGGACAGAAGAGCCTGGTGGGCTACAGACCTTGGGATCACATTTCAACCGCTTGTTCCCTTGTGCATTCATAACCTATAAAAACATGCCTTTTGTTCAATTATGTGATTCTGCAAAAATCAGAATACACCAACGAACAGTCAATTCATCCCTGTGGTGTCCCAGCAGAAGAGAACCTAAGGCTCCTGCCATAAGAGGAATGGTGGTTAAGACCATGCTTTCACTACAGGTGGCACAGGTTCCATCTCTGGTCAGGGAACTAAGATTCTGCATGCCAAGAGTCATGCCACACCTCCAAAAAATGTTTTACAACAAAAATATAAGCACTTTTTTTTTAAGTTAAAAAAAAAAAAAGAAACCACACTTATGAGAACTCAGAGTGCACCTGAAACGCCCAACAGGTCCTTGCATGTTCAGATAAGGAGTTCCCACCAGCCAACCTGAGTTGGAGTTCCTCAAGCCACTGTCCCATCACTTCTAGGCTGCAAGACCAGGTGACTGTGATACACAAGGGCTTGGCCTCTGTGGGGAGAGAGATGCGCTCCAGCTAAACCACCTCTGCTTCTGCAATCCCATCACTGGGGCCTCCTCTCCAGTCCTCGGTTCCTCCATCTGAAAATGGCATCCCAGGACAAGATGAGCCCAGAGGGCACTGACCACCAGAGTCTGTGGCTTCAGGCTGGTTCACTCTATCCATCCCGGTTGCTTCCCATCCATCCCTAAAACCTGGTATATTCAAAGGGCTCCAGATAACATACCCCAAGTGTTTCTTCTCTGCTTGTCTCCTGTTCCTTTCTCAGCCTTCTCTGCTCATGTTTCCTAGTACCTACATGCACAACTCGGCTTCCTGATGGCAAAGAACCCTCCTGCTAAAGCAAGAGACACAGGTTCAATCCCTGGGTCAGGAAGGTCCCTGGGAGATGGAAATGGTGACCCACTCCAGTATTCTTGCCTAGAAAATACCATGGACAGAGGAAGCTGGGGGCTACAGTCCATGGGGTTGCAAAGAATNAAGTTGTCACCATTTGCTGGATCACAGAAATAGCAAGTTAATTCCAGAGAAACCTCTACCTCCTTTTCACTGACTACTCGATAAAGTCTTTGGTTGTATGGAGTATAACAATTGTGGAAAACTCTTCAAGAGGTGGGAATCCAGGACCATCTTTACCTGGATCCTCAGAGATCTGTAGGCAGGTCAAGAAGCAACAGTTAGAACCACCTATGGAGCAACTGACTGATTTAGCTGTTGACTGTCACCTTGCTAATTTAACTTAAGTGCATAGCACATCATGAGAAATGCCAGGCTGGATGAGTACACCTGGAATCATGATTGAGATGTGTATAAGAGACAGCGTTAGCACTACTGCCATCACGGCTGCATAATTCTCCATCATGGGGACTGTTCTATGCACTGCAGAAATTTAGCAGCATCCCTGGTCAACAATCACTGCCAGCAGCACCCTTCATTCCCCACTTCCCCTATGTTATGAGACCTACTGCTTTGAATCCAATCTTATGAATAATTCTATATTCTCAGAATTACGTGTTCTGCCCTGACTTGGCCTGATTCAAGCCTCCAACTGCCCTCATGTCCTCTCCACCTAGGAATCTAGCAAGCATCTCAAACTTGTGAAACTGAAAGCTGAACCCGTGGCCCTGTTTCTTGTGCCAAACCAAATCTGTCAACCTAGGCATGGCACAGCAAATCTCTGTTGCAGGGCCTGCTCCAGATGCCAGTAGCAACAGCCTCTTCACCGAGCTGCAACAATGGCTCCAACAATCAAACAGTGGCTGGACCAAAACAGAAATGAAGCTCCACTAAGGATGTGTCTGGAGATCAAAGTAAAGATCTGACGCTGTAAAGAACGGCACCATATAGGAACCTGGAACCAGATGTACATGAATCAAGGTAAGTTGGATGGGGGTCAACAGGAGAGAGCAAGAGTAAACCTCATCATCTTAGATTTCAAGGAACTAAAATTGATTGGGATGAGCAACATGCAGGTAAATGACCCAGATAAGCACGACGGTGTGATCCTTCACCCAGAGCCAGCCAGCCATTCCAAAGTGTGAAATCAAGGGAGGTGATGGAATTCCAGCAGAGCTACTTAAAATCCTAAAAGACAGTGGTATCATGGTGGTGCTGCACTCAAGACATCAGTAAATCTGGAAGACCTAACAATGGCCACAGGCCTGGAAAAGATCAATCCTTTCCCCATTTCCCAAGAAGGGTAGGACTAAAGAACTTTGAAACCACCACACAATTGTGCTTGTCTTCCATTCTAATAAAGTTATGCTGAAAATCCTTCATGTTAGGCTTCAACTTTACATGAACTGAGAAATTTCACATGTTCAAGTTAGGTTTTAGAAACATCAGAGGAACCAGAGCACAAGTTGTCACCATTTGCTGGATCACAGAAATAGCAAGTTAATTCCAGAGAAACCTCTACCTCCTTTTCACTGACTACTCGATAAAGTCTTTGGTTGTATGGAGTATAACAATTGTGGAAAACTCTTCAAGAGGTGGGAATCCAGGACCATCTTTACCTGGATCCTCAGAGATCTGTAGGCAGGTCAAGAAGCAACAGTTAGAACCACCTATGGAGCAACTGACTGATTTAGCTGTTGACTGTCACCTTGCTAATTTAACTTAAGTGCATAGCACATCATGAGAAATGCCAGGCTGGATGAGTACACCTGGAATCATGATTGTGGGGAGAAATGTCAACCACCTAAGATATGCATATGAATAACCACTCTAACGATAGAAAACGAAGAGGGCCTAAAGTACCTCTTGATGAGGGTAAAAGAGGACAGTGCAAAAGCAGGCATAAAACTCATTATAAAAAAAAAAAAAACCCAGATCACAATATCAGATTACATCACTTCATGACAAACAGAAGGGGGGAAAGAGAAAGCTGTGCCAGATTTCCTCTTCCTGGGCTCTCAAAGTGCTGCAGTTGGTGATTGCAGCCATGATATGAGAAAACAAATGCTCATTGGCAGGAAAGCTATGACAAACCTAGACAGTGTGTAAAAGAGCAAAGCTATCACTTTGCTGACAAAGGTCCATACGGTTGAGGCTATGGTCTTTCTAGTGGTCACATATGGTTGTGAGAGATGGACCATAAAGGAAGCAGAACACCAAAGAACTGATGATTTCTAAACTGTGGGGCTGGAGAAGACCCTTGAGAGTTCCTTGGACAGCAAGGAGACCAAACCAGTCAATCTTGAAGGAAATCAATCCTGAATAGCCATTGGAAGGACTGCTGCTGAAGTGAAAGCTCTAATACTTTGGCCACCTGATGTGAAGAGCTAACTCACTGGAAAAGACCCTCATGCTGGGAAAGACTGAAGGCAGAATGAGAAGCCAGAGACAAGGATGAGAAAGTTGGATGGCATCACTGAGGCAGTGGATATGAACCCGGCAGACTCTAGGAGATGGTTGAGGACAGGGAAACCTGGCGTGCTGCCATCGACAACTTCATGAAGTGTCAGGCAGGACTTGCCCATTGGACAACCAGAAGGGAGTGACCTAATTTTATTGTTTTACCTTTAGCTGTGGTCAAGATTTTCCAGCATCACTTGTAAAAGAGCTTATCTTTTTTCCATTGCACATTGCTACCTCCTTTGTCATAGATTAGGGGACCACTTGGGCATGAATTTATCTCTGGGTTTTCTATCATGTTCCATTCGTCCATATTCCTGTTTCTGTTTCAGTTCCACGCTGCACTGATTACTATAGCTCTGTAGTAAAGACAGAAGTCAGGGAGTCTGAATCCTCCATCTCTTCTTTTTCTGTCTCAAGACAGCTTACTTCTTTAAGGTCTTCTCTATTTACATATAAGTTGTAAAAAAAATTTTTCTATCACCTGTGAAAAATGCCATTGATACTTTCATAGGACTGGCACTGAATCTTCAAACTGCATCTTGTAGTGTAGCCATTATCACAATATTGGATTCTTCCAGTACATGAAAATGGTATTTCTCTCCATCTCCTTGCATCACGTTTGTTTCATCCATAACATTCTTTTCTGTGTCATTCTCTTCCCAGCCAGGAATTTTACTCTTCTTGTTGCCATGGTGAATGGGACTGCTTTCTTAGCTTCTGGTTTTGATTTTATTGTATAGGAAAGCGAGAGTTTTCTGTGTGTTAATTTCATGTCCAGCAACCTCCCTAAAGTCCTTGATTAGTTCTAGTCATTTCCCAGTGACCTCTTTGGATTCTCTGGGCATAGTATCACGTTATGTGCAAATAGTGATAGTTTTACCTCTTCTTTTCCACTTTGTTTGAAAATTGTTTTCTTCTTCTCTGATTGCTGTCACTTGGAGTCCCAAGACTATACTGAATAACAATAGTGAGAGTGGGCATCTTTGGCTTATTCATAACCTTAGAATATATGCTCTGTTTCTTACCATTGGGAATCATGTTTACAGTGGATTTCTCCATATGTGGCAGCCTTCATTAGGAAGATTGAAGAAGAGTCCCTCTGATCCCACTGCCTGTCCAGGTTTTCCCATACATCCATCATAAAAGGGTGTTGAATTTTGTCAAAAGTGTTTTCTGCATCTGTATCCTAAACAGCTTCAGGAAAGATAACTAATTTTCTTGGAAAAATTAGTTATCTTTCAGTGTTCCTTCATTCTTTCACCCCCTGATGCAAAGAGCTGACTCTTTCAAAAATGTCTTGATACTGGGAAAGATTGAAAGTAAAAGAAGTGGTCAGCAAGAGGATGAGATGTTTAGATTACATCATCGACCTTATGGACGTGAATCTGAACAAATTCTGGGAGACAGGGAAGGGACCTCTGGCAGGCTAGAGCCCAAGGGATTCCAAAGAGTTAGGTATGACTTACTGACTGAATAACAACACAAATTCTCTCATTCTTGACTACTTCCTTTTCTAATCCACTTCACCCTATCCATATCTCAGTTATGTTTAATTTTACTCCTTAGCATGCATAAAGATTCAGCTACATACCACTGTCTTTATTGCCACCCACCTGGCACCATGTGTGGGTTTCTCAACTGCAGATGACTCAACGGTCTCCTGTCTATTCTCTAGCATCCACATATGTTTCTCACACACTGTCTACCTTGCTACAATCACCAGCTAAGCCATGTGACAGGAAACAAAATCTTGAGAAGAGCCAATGAGGACTCTGAATTCTACCTTATTCTCAATCTTCACATTGTTCCTTTAACTCTGTTCTTCAATAACACTGACCTTTCAGTCTATGCTCTGTTCTTTTGGTCTCACTGTCTGCCTATGCCATTCGTTCGGCTTCCCTTGCATCTTCATTTTTGTTAATGCCTATGGGATCATTGTAGATGGTGATTGCAGCCATGAAATTAAAAGACATTTACTCCTTGGAAGGAAAGTTATGAGCAACCCTGATAGCATATGGAAAACCACAGAATTTACTTTGCCAACAAAGGTCTGTCTAGTCAAGGCTATGGTTTTTCTGGTGGTCATGTACAGATGTTGAGAGTTGGACTGTGAAGAAAGCTGACTGCCAAAGAACTGATGCTTTTGAACTTTTATATTGGAAAAGATACTTGAGAGTCCCGTGGACTGCAACGGGATCCAACCAGTCCATTCAAAAGGAAATCAGTCCTGGGTGGTCTTTGGAAGGAATGATGCTGAAGCTGAAACTCCAGTACTTTGGCCACCTCATGCAAAGCATTGACTCACTGGAAAAGACTCTGATGCTGGGAGGGACTGGGGACAGGAGGACAAGGGGATCACAGAGGATGAGATGGCTGGATGGCATCACAGACTCAATGGACGAGAGTTTGAGTGGACTCTGGGAGCTGGGGATGGACAGGGAGGCCTGGTGTGCTGCCGTTCATGGGACTGTGGAGTCCAACACGACTGAACAACTGAACTGAACTGAACTGATGAGATCTTATTTTAACTTCCTCATGCAGCTTTTTCTGTCTTTACAGATTGTTGTTAGATTACTGTTTTAGATTGACCTGTTTTATGTGCTTTGATAAAGTGCTTTCCCTGACTGGAACAGTCAATCAACTCCCAAATCTATTTTGCTTCAGATTTTATTCCATTATTTTCTGGAGTAGAAGTCTTTATTTGAAACCTATAACCTACATAATAGAATCGATAAGAAACATGTTTGTTAAACTTGATAATTTTAAGAAATTTAATAAACTCTGGAGTTGCAGACAGCTTATTGAGATCCTATCCCTCCAAACAAAGAAGAAGTATATTTTTTACAAGTTAAAACAACCAACTTTGGTTGTCTATCCCAGGATCAGCTAAAAAAATATCATCAGATTCTAAGGAACATCAAAATGGTTTAAAAAAAAAAAGTAATCTTTGAGGCCTGTATCAAGGATAGTCAATAGCAGCAGACAGTGGCATTTCACCTTAAGAAAAATTGAGGCTAGAGTATGAATATGTTTCATTTTCCTTTTCTTGGCGAATGGTAGTTGCTGTTCTGTGGTGGGAATGGTTTCCATTGAATTCGCTGTAAGCAGAGTCCATGTTTGCTACTTACAGGATTAAATGGTGAGGGTCTTCAGGAGAAATAGAATGAGGGAAGAAAGATATAGCAGAGGGAAAACATAATCTAATCTCAAGCAGAAACCAAGTTGCACCATGCTTTATCTCACTTTGTACTACATCATTTGCTTCCATGTCACTCAGTCAAAATTTCTCCCATAGATGTGAGATTTTCACCTCTGGAATGAGGAGGCTTTCATGTGACCAAAAGCATTTTCCATAACAGGGAACCTTTCACAAAGATTCATGGCCAGGATGTACAGTTGACGGATGCCTAGTCAAAGGGACCGGGGTGGTGCACTAAAAGAGGTATAGTCTGGTGCAGTCTTCCCAGCAGGCCACACTGGCTCATTTTTACCACTGGTCTTCCTACTTATTGTATGCCTGATTCAGAAGCTACTCTGAACTCTTGGACCACTAGAATTTGCCATGAAGCAATTCTCCAAGCCAGGTTTCATCACTATGTGAACCATGAACTTCCAGATGTTCAAGGTGGTTTTAGAAAAGGCAGAGGAACCAGAGATCAAATTACCAACATCCACTGGATCATCAAAAAAGCAAGACAGATCCATAAATACATCTCTTTCTGCTTTATTGACTATGCCAAAGCCATTGACTGTGTGGATCACAATAAACTGTGGAAAAGTCTGGAAGACAAGGGAATACCAGATTACCTGATCTGCCTCTTGAGAAATCTGTATAAAGTTCAGGAAGCAACAGTTAGAACTGGACATGGAACAACAGACTGGTTCCAAAGAGGAAAGGGAGTATGTCAAGGCTGTATACTGTCACTCTGCTTATTTAACTTAGATGCAGAGTACATCATGAGAAATGCTGGGCTGCAGGAAACACTAGGTGGAATCAAGACTGCAGAAAGAAATATCAATAACCTCAGATATGCAGATGACACCACCCTTATGGCAAAAAGTGAAGAACTAGAGAGCCTCTTGATGAAAGTGAAAGAGGAGAATGAAAATGTTGGCTTAAAGCTCAACACTAAGAAAAGTAAAATCATGGCATCTGGTCCCATCACTTCATGGCAAACAGACAGGGAAACAGTGGAAACAATGAGAGACTTTGTCAGGGAATCTTGACAAAGGGATTGAACATGGCTCTCCCGCGTTGTAGGCAGATATCTTACTTTCTGAGCCGTGCACATCAAGGACAATGAGAATACCATGAATTCCACCGACTAACCACCATGTTCAATGTCCAAGGTTCTGGGTCCAATTGTCCTATTGAATGGTTCCTTTAATGGCTGCTACTAGTAATCCAGGCTCTAAAGTGAAAGTGAAAGATGTTTAGCTGTGTCTGAGTCTTTGCAACCCCATGGACTCAGCAGTCCATAGAATCCTCTAGGCCAGAATACTGGTGTGGGTAACCTATCTGTTCTCCAGCCGATCTTCCCAATCCAGGAAGTCTCCTGCATTGCAGGCAGATTCTTTACCAACTGTAAAGGCTATCAGGGAAGCCCATTCCAGGCAGTGAGGTCAACCTCTAAAATACATGCCCTATACAAAGTGTTGCACACAGAATTAGATACTTACTAAGAGGGCTTCTAAGGAGAAAAATAGCCAACTGCTTGGTATTGAAAATATCTATATATGAAAGAGTTTAGAGGTTCCAGGGAGATGTCTTGATTACGAAGCTTGCAGGAAAAGGAAAAATTAGAAGACAGAGATTTGAAGGCCCACATTCATTCCACAATTCAGCTTCAACAGATTAAATATTATCAATTGTATACACTGTCCTCTGAGGCAGAAAAGGTTAAAGCTTAGAGTTGTACAATTGCTAACCTGATTCAGTATCTTTATATAGATGAAGAAACAGACATACAAGGGATGTTGCTTGTTTAAGCCCAGTAAGTTATTAGTATGAATTTTCCTCAAACAAGTTCGACCTGAGAAAATTGCAGCTACTGTAAGGCTTATGTATCCATAAGGCTAGACAAGGGACTACACTAAGCAATCTGATACTATATATAAGCCACTATTATCATTGTCATCATTTTCCATATTATTACTTTTTTTTTTCCTCCTCAGCAGCAGTAACTGTGGTGGTTACATTCTATTGATCACATTCTGATAAGGCAGAGCTTTTCAATAGTAGTCCAGGGCTCTTAATGTTGAGTGGTAGATTTCTTGGATGAATATATCAGAGATGAGTAGTAAGTTATAGGTCAGATTGTTGTTCTACCTGTGGCTATTCATCAGAAAGAGAGAACCTATGTATAACTATGTCAGGAATTTGTAAGTGGTATGAATAAATATGCTCAAGTGCTCTTCACACTATTAACAACATAAATTGAAGTGATAGTGAAAAACAATTATAATGAGCATGTGTGATACATATTAACACAAAGACCCCAGCCAGACTATAGGTCGTGATATATTTGTTGAAGCTTACACTGTTTCTGTAAGCTTCTGAGTATAAAATTACATGTGAGACCTGTAAATACGATCAGGATTTGGTAGCAGAGACTGGGAAAGAAGGGCAATTCAGGCAGAAGAAAGAATACTGACATGGTACAGAATAGGGAAAGAATAAACTATGGAGATTCAGGGCATCTGAATGACAGGTTGTGTGTGGACATGTGCAATGGGTAGGGACAGCAGAAGAGATTTAGAAATATAATATGTAGGTAGTGAAACTCATTAGAAATGCTTAAGTGGAGGAATGATAAGTTATGATATCTCTTCTGTTGAGTAGCAAAAATAACAGACTTTTCAGGATCCACTGCCCTTTCATTTCAGATTGCTGATTCTTCAACTTGCCTGAAATTAGCAGTACCAGTGGAAGAGACTAATGCTTGCCCTAATACCTAATTCAGGACATAACAGTAGCTCCAGCTGCAGGGCAGCAAACTAGTGGAAGTTTCTCCTCCCTGAATATTTCTTGAAGGGACAGGATGGAATAGGTGTTAGGACCTAGTGAGGGAACATGTTGCAGCCATCCTTGAAATTCTGCATCAGCAGCCATTAGTTCTGCATAGTTCTAGCAGCATGATTAAAAGAATATTTACTTTGTTCATCTGTTCACAACTGGAATTTGTCATCAACAGCCCTGTAAGACTTCCTCATGGGTACCAGTGCTTCTAGATACACACCAGCCCCTCTTCAACCCAGCACCAAGCTGCACTTATTATTTTAACTGTAGGTACAAAGACTGCCACTGTGCCTCGTACCTATTGATCTTGTTGCAGACCATGTCCAGGAAAGCTAAGTTCTAAGAACTTCTTAATCTGCAGTTGGTTCTGCATGCCTATGGGTTCTGTGTTCATTTGGGACTTGCCAATAGCTGGTCTCTAGAATCTAAGACAAAGAACATAAATCCTAGATGTATTGACTTATTCCTGGAGCCCTAAAGGAAAATTAGTGCCACTAGCTCATGGGCCTGATACTACCGTCCCCAAGGCAACACAAGATCTGCAGCATCATTATCATTGTGCGGAAGTTTTGGGAGATGAAGTCTAGAAAAAAGAAATGTGAAAATATAAAAAATTAATTGTGTTGGACACAGAGATACACATTCCTCTTCTCTGCACTCTACCCCATCTATCTGCCCATTTCTCCTGCTTCAGGTATTGAACGGTGGGAAAGAATGGATCTTTTTTTCTTTTTTTCTTTCTTTTTTTTTTTTAGTTAAAAAAAAAAGAGACACAATGAATTGGGAGGTAAGCCAGATTTCTAGAGTTTAAGCTTTTTTTTCAGTCTGTCCCTCTATGCTTTGACTCATCCCAGTCCACAATATCATAAAACCATCTCATTCACAAGTGTACCTCTGGAATTTCAGAAAGACTGTCTGTTGCTTTTGTGTGTGTGTGTGTGGCAAGAAGCAAATCTTTGTTACTTTATTCTAAAGTCATAATCCATATATTTTGATTTTGCACTGAATTTTAATGTTTAAATTAATAAGTTGCAGTGTTTCCATATCATATATGGCTCACATGCAGTATCAGAATTGAGCACCATTCACCTGAATGTGTTTCTGTGGTAGGTTGTCTACTCCTCATCACTTTCCAGGCAACTGGAATTTGAGGCAACTTCCAAGACAGTGATCCCCTTGTTTCACTTGGCCTACCTTCTAATCATATTATTTGCAATTGTGTCATGCTACAAGTAAAACAATATTATTAGTTTTTTAAACTCTAAAAAGCATTTTATTATAATAATGCATATAATGTGGAGAAGGCAATGGCACCCCACTCGAGTGCTCTTGCCTGGAAAATCCCATGGACGGAGGAGCCTGGTGGGCTGCCATCTATGCAGTTGCACAGAGTCGGACATGACGGAAGCGACTTAGCAGCAGCATAACATCTATAACATAAAATGTGTCATTTCAAAAACCATTTCTAAGTGTACAGATGAGTGGGATTAATTACATTATCAGTGTTGTGCAACCATCACAACAAACACTGTAACCATTAAGTAATAATTCCCCACTGTCTTCCCCAAGTCTTGGCTAGTTTTTAACCTAGTTTCTGTTTCCATGAATCTGCCTATTCTAGAGATTTCATGTGAGTGGAATCATACAGCATTTGTCCTTTTGTGACTGACTTGTTTCACTTTCCATGTTTCCAACATCTATCCATGTTGTAGCATGAGTTCCTCTACATGCTGAATTTTGTACAGGTTACTTTGTCTTGAAAGAGATGCAGGAAAATACACGAGTTAAGGTTTTCTTAAGCTCAAAATATCTAACTCAATAGAGTAGGAAATAGCAAACCACTCNGGACTGTCTCTTATACACATCTTGACTTGTTTCACTTTCCATGTTTCCAACATCTATCCATGTTGTAGCATGAGTTCCTCTACATGCTGAATTTTGTACAGGTTACTTTGTCTTGAAAGAGATGCAGGAAAATACACGAGTTAAGGTTTTCTTAAGCTCAAAATATCTAACTCAATAGAGTAGGAAATAGCAAACCACTCCTGTTTTCTTGCCTGGAAAATTCCATGGACAGAGGGGCCAAGCAGCCTACATTCCATTGAGTTGCACAGTCAAACATGACTGAACACACATACACACACACACACACACACACACATTTAATTTACATTCAGATACAAAATTGTCCCGTTTTTGAAAGTGTTATGTTCAGTTCACATTGATGGATGAAGTCTTTTCTCTAAATTATCTCTGTGCCTTTTTTATGGACTGGTGGCTGTTTCTTTTCTTTGAAGAGAAAGAAAACAAAACAAAACTGTTTCTTCCTATGCAGAGAGATTTTTGTTTCATTTCCTCTATCAACATTTTGGAATTTCCTTCCTGTTACCTGAAATAAGGATTTCTACTTTGTCTTGGCTTTAGGGGGTCTGGTCCATTGGTATATTTCTTTTTGGATCTCGGAATAATAACCTCTAATGTAATGTTTCCCTTGCATAGAGCAATAGGGAGTACAATGAAAGGCTCTGCAACTGAGACACAATGATAACCTTGAGAACCCCATATAGTTTCCTTATCTAGGAGCAGCAGGCAACTTTACAATGAAAACAGATCTCTCAGAGCACTAGAGAGCCACAAGAACTCATCTCCCAAGCGTATGTTACTCTGCTTCCTGTGTTTGCCATGCTGTCATGCCTACTTTTATGTCACAAGTAAAAGAAGTTTTCGATTCCATTGTATTCCACAATTATTTCCATAGCAAGAATATGAATCTCCCACATATTCCTTTCTCCAAGCTAGTAGACTCTGTCCAAGAATGTATCAAGAAGGCTGAAAGTCCATTTTCTGAAGGAGTTCCCGAGTGTTAGTGAAGTTTTCACAGGCTTTTGACATATTTGCCTATTTCATACTGTAATAAGATTGATAAGAAGTCATGAGGTTGGTCACGATTGTCTCCATGAGAAACATATCAGAAGTACTGCTGGAGGTATTTGGGTTCTCAGAAGCTGATGTTAGGAAGATGAAAGCATGGACTCCACAGTGACATATGTGAAGGTTTCAGACGCAATGGGCTAGACTGATTGATTGCTTTAGAAAAACAAAGAGGTATGGCCAGTAAGGTCAAAAGTGATCCTGTCAAGAGTCTAAGCAAGAAGTTGAGACCTGTGGTTTCCATTCGAGAGCAAGCAGGATCATAATTGCAGGCAGTGACTCGGAAAACTTAACAAGAATTAACTGGGAGAAATAGGATCTTATTGATATCTCTGACAAATGAACTATGTATAAGGGTTGCTGATTTCTCCTCAGAGCTTCCCCCACACTGTTAAGTCAATCAGCAAACTCGCAGCCCACTTTCCCATGGCTTCTCTTTATTTACAACAGTCCTCAGAAGCTTGGCATGTCTGGACTTCTGCATTTTATCTCCCTTTACATTCACTTGCGCACCTCTGGTACTGTAGGTGGAGTTACTATAAAGTGGACCTTATTTAGTGGCAGGAAGTCATTCAGCACAACCGTTATAGTTGGAGAACTGAGAGAAAAGTCCTAACACAAAAATGTGGCTTCCAAGTTAGTGCTATCTTCATTTTGTGTAAGGAGAGATGTATTCAAAGATAAAGGAAGAGAAATCCCAGATAGGTGTTTATATCTCATAATTGAAAGATTATGAGGATGCTGCAACAAACCGCTCATCCTCATCCACTGGAAACAGATGGAATGGAAACCACAGTTAAAGAAAACTAACTGTACTGAACACTTGGATCATAGCCTTGTCTAACTCAGTGAAACTATGAGCCACGCCATGTACAGCCATTCAAAAGGTCACAGTGCAGAATTCTGACAAAATGTGGTCTACTGGAAAAGGGAATGGCAAACAACTTCAGTATTCTTGCCTTGAGAACCCCAGGAATCATATGAAAAGGCAAAAGGATAGGACACTGAAAGATGAACTCCTTGGGTCAGTAGGTGCCAAATATGCTTGGAACAAAGACAGAGGTTCATAACATTGTGCAAGAGGCAGTGATGAAAACCATCCCAAGAAGAACTGTAAAAAGGGAAATTTCTGTCACCCAATAACTGAGTGAAGAAGAGAATGAAAAGCAATAGAGAAAAGGAAAGTTATATCCACCAGAATGCAGAGTTCCAAAGCACAGCAAGGAGAGAGAAGATAGCCTTCCTAAGCATTCAATGCAAAGAAATAAAGGAAAACCACAGACTGAGAAAGACTAGCGATCTCTTCAAGAAAGTTAGACATACCAAGGGAACACTTCATGCAAAGAAGGGCACAATAAAGGACAAAAATGGTATGGACATAGAGGAAGCAGAAGATACTAAGAAGAGACAAGAATACACAGAACTATTGATAATGACTGAGATAACCACGATGGTGTGCTCACTCACCTAGAGCCAGACTTTCTGAAGCAAGAAGTCAATCGGTCCTTAGGAACCACCACTATGAACAAAACAAGTGGAGGTGATGGAATTCCGGTGGAACTATGTCAAATCCTAAATGATGAGGCTGTGAAAATGCTGTATTCAATAGGCCAGCAAACTTGGAAAACTCAGCAGTGGCCACAGTATTAAAAGGGCAGTTTTCATTCCTATCCCAAAGAAACGGCATGTCAAAGAATTTTCAGACTACCAACAATTACACTCATTTCACACACTAGCAAAGGAATGCTCAAAGTCTCCAAGTCTTCAACAGCAAGTGAATCGAGAACTTCTAGATACTCATGTGAGATTTAGAAAAGGCAGAGGTTCCAGAGAGCAAATTGCCAACAACTGCTGGATCACAGAAAAATCAAGAGAATTCCAGAGAAACACGAAGTTCTCCTTCACTGAGTATGCTAGAGCCTTGGACTGCATGGATCATAACAAACTGGAAAATGCTTAAGGAATTGCCAACACCAAAACACCTTACTTGCTGCCTGAGAAATCTGTATGCAGGTTAAGAAGCAACAGTTAGAATCGGACGTGGAACAATGGATTGATCCCTAATTGGGGGAAAGTACATCAAGGCTGTATATTGCCACTTTGCTTATTTAACTTATATGCAGAGTACATCATACGAAAGGCCAGCCTCGATGAAGCACAACCTGGAATCAAGAGAGCGGGGAGAAACATCAACATCAGATATGCAGATATGCATAACTCAGATGTGCATACGACAACCTCAGATATGAGGATGACACCGCCGTTTGTCAAAAAGTGGGGAGGAACTAAAGAGTCTGTACTGATGAAAGTGAAAGTGGACAGTGAAAAAGCTGACTTAGAACTCAACATTCAAAAAAACTAAAGTCATGGCATCCAGTCCCATCACTTCATGCTGAATAGAAAGGCAAACTGTGGAAACACTGACAGACTTTACTTTCCTCAACTCCAAAATCACTCCAGATGCTGAATGCAGCCATGGAATTCAAAGGCGCTTGCTCCTTGGAAGAAAAGCTATGGCAAACCTAGACAACATATTAAAAAGCAGAGACATTAACCTACCAACAAAGGTCTGTCCAACAAAGCTATGGCTTTTCCTGTAGTCATGGATGGGTGTGAGAACTGGACCATAAAGAAACCTGAACGGCAAAGAACTGATGTTTTTGAACTGTGGTGTTGGCAAAGACTCTTGAGAGCTCCTGGACTGCCAGAAGATCAGCCAGTCAATCCTAAAGAAAATCAGTCCTGAACATTCATTGGAAGGACTGATGCTGAAGCTCCAACAGTGAAGCTCCAACAGAACTGACTCAATGGAAAAGATGCCAACACTGGGAAAGACTGAAGGCAGTAGGAGAAGAGGATGACAGAACATGAGATGGTTGGATGGCATCACTGTTTCAATGCATACGAGTCTGAACAAGCTAGGGCGAGCTGGTGATGAATAAACAAGCGTGGGATGCTGTAGTCAATGGGTCACAAAAAGTCGGACATGGTTGAGCGACTCAACTGAACTGAATGGAATAACGCTCAGGAGAACTGTCCACTATATGGCTATGAAGTATATCAAGTGTTAGAACAAGTCTGATACAAAGTCTCCACAAGTTCCACTACTGCTGCTGCTGCTGCTAAGTCACTTCAGTCATGTCCGACTCTGTGTGACCCCAGAGACGGCAGCCCACCAGGCTCCTGTCCCTGGGATTCTCAAGGCAAGAACATTGGAGTGGGTTGCCATTTCCTTCTCCAATGCATGAAAGTGAAAAGTGAAAGTGAAGTCGCTCAGTTGTGTCCAACTCTGTGCATCCCATGGACTGCAGCCTACCAGGCTGCTCTGTCCGTGGGATTTTCCAGGCAAGAGTACTGGAGTGGGGTGCCACTGCCTTCTCCAACAAGTTTCACAACACCCTCCAAATAGCTCTTGAATTTCTAAGTGGTGACACTGCACTTTGCCTACTCTAGTATGCTGAGGCATTAATATTGTAAATGCTCAGATGCCATATGTCCCCAAGGCCTGCAGGCACGTCTGAAGCAGCTCCCACCACCTCAGAAAGTCAGATTGTGGGTCAGAAATCTCCCCTTCATTCTCCTTTCCAACTTCCTACATCATATCACCCACCAGTAGCATTCTCTGTCCCTGGCCTGGGAAAGATTCTCTGTTCTTGCAGCCTTCACTGAATTCCACAAGTGCCCATGCATTGTCCATATTTTGAGGTGCCTACTGACTGACTGGAAACATTTGAGGAATGGAAATGAGAGGCTGAAAACAGGGCTACAGTGAAATTTATTACCAAACCTTTATTTATTACCACAATGAGGTACCATCTATTTATTGTCTACAAACAATAAATGCTGGAGAGGGTGGGAAGAAAAAGGAATCCTCTCACATTGTTGGTGTGAATGCAAACTAATACAGCTACTATGGAGAACAAAATAAAGATTCCTTAAAAACCAGGAAATAGAATTGCCATCAGTTCAGTTCAGTTCAGTCGCTCAGTCGTGTCCAACTCTTTGCGACCCCATGAATCACAGCACGCCAGGCCTCCCTGTTCATCACCATCTCCTGGAGTTCACTCAGACTCACATCCATCAAGTCCATGATGTCATCCAGCCATCTCATCCTTGGTCATCCCCTTCTCTTCCTGCCCCTAATCCCTCCCAGCATTAGAGTCTTTTCCAATGAGTCAACTCTTCGCATGAGGTGGCCAAAGTACTGGCGTTTCAGCTTTAGATCATGCCTTCCAAAGAAATCTCAGGGTTGATCTCCTTCAGAATTGACTGGTTGGATCTCCTTGCAGTCCAAGGGNTGGAGTGGGTTGCCATTTCCTTCTCCAATGCATGAAAGTGAAAAGTGAAAGTGAAGTCGCTCAGTTGTGTCCAACTCTGTGCATCCCATGGACTGCAGCCTACCAGGCTGCTCTGTCCGTGGGATTTTCCAGGCAAGAGTACTGGAGTGGGGTGCCACTGCCTTCTCCAACAAGTTTCACAACACCCTCCAAATAGCTCTTGAATTTCTAAGTGGTGACACTGCACTTTGCCTACTCTAGTATGCTGAGGCATTAATATTGTAAATGCTCAGATGCCATATGTCCCCAAGGCCTGCAGGCACGTCTGAAGCAGCTCCCACCACCTCAGAAAGTCAGATTGTGGGTCAGAAATCTCCCCTTCATTCTCCTTTCCAACTTCCTACATCATATCACCCACCAGTAGCATTCTCTGTCCCTGGCCTGGGAAAGATTCTCTGTTCTTGCAGCCTTCACTGAATTCCACAAGTGCCCATGCATTGTCCATATTTTGAGGTGCCTACTGACTGACTGGAAACATTTGAGGAATGGAAATGAGAGGCTGAAAACAGGGCTACAGTGAAATTTATTACCAAACCTTTATTTATTACCACAATGAGGTACCATCTATTTATTGTCTACAAACAATAAATGCTGGAGAGGGTGGGAAGAAAAAGGAATCCTCTCACATTGTTGGTGTGAATGCAAACTAATACAGCTACTATGGAGAACAAAATAAAGATTCCTTAAAAACCAGGAAATAGAATTGCCATCAGTTCAGTTCAGTTCAGTCGCTCAGTCGTGTCCAACTCTTTGCGACCCCATGAATCACAGCACGCCAGGCCTCCCTGTTCATCACCATCTCCTGGAGTTCACTCAGACTCACATCCATCAAGTCCATGATGTCATCCAGCCATCTCATCCTTGGTCATCCCCTTCTCTTCCTGCCCCTAATCCCTCCCAGCATTAGAGTCTTTTCCAATGAGTCAACTCTTCGCATGAGGTGGCCAAAGTACTGGCGTTTCAGCTTTAGATCATGCCTTCCAAAGAAATCTCAGGGTACATCTCCTTCAGAATTGACTGGTTGGATCTCCTTGCAGTCCAAGGGACTCTCAAGAGTCTTCTCCAACACCACAGTTCAAAAGCATCAATTCTTCAGTCCTCAGTCTTCTTCACAGTCCAACTCTCACATCCATACATGACCACAGGAAAAACTATAGCCTTGACTAGACAGACCTTAGTTGGCAAAATAATGACTCTGCTTAGCAATCCCTCTGCTGGGGAATCACAGCAAGGAAACCAGAATTACAAGACAGGTGTGCCCCAATGTTCATCGCAGCACTGTTTACAACAGATTGGACGTGGAAGCAAATTAGATGTCCACAGGCAGACGAATAGAGCTGAAAGTTGGGGTATATATACACAGTAGAATATTACTCAGCTATTAAAAGGAATGCATTTGAATCAGTTCTAATGAGGTGGATGAAACTGGGGCCTATCATGCAGAACAAAGTAAGTCAGAAAGAAAAATTAACACATATATATGGAATTTAGAAAGATGGTAACAATGACCCTATATGCGAGACAGGAAAAGAAACACAGATGTAAAGAACAGACTTTTAGACTCTGTGGGAGAAGGCAACAGTGTGATGCTTTGAGAGAATAGCATTGAAACATTTATATTATCATATATGAAATAGATCACCAGTCCAGGTTTGATGCATGAGACAGGGTGTTCAGGGCTGGGGCACAGGGATAACCCTGAGGGATGGGATGAGGAGAGAGGCGGGAGGGAGGGTCAGTATGGGGAACGCATGTACACCCATGGCTGATTCATGTGAACATATGGCAAAAACCACCCCAATAATGTAACATAATTAACCTCCAATTAAATAAAAATTTTTAAAAGAGGTAAAAAATAAAGATTAGAAAATATTTTAATTGAGTGATAATAAAAACAGCATTCAGAATTCATGAGATGCATATCTAGAAATGCTTATAATTTTAAATACTTGTATTAAAAAATAATGAAAGCTTAAGCCAATGGGAAAAAAAATGACAAACTCCCTCAAAGGTTTCCACAAAGACCACATACAGAAAACGTGAGGGAGGAGTGTGATTAGCTGTTGCAAACTNTTCATTATTTTAAATACTTGTATTAAAAAATAATGAAAGCTTAAGCCAATGGGAAAAAAAATGACAAACTCCCTCAAAGGTTTCCACAAAGACCACATACAGAAAACGTGAGGGAGGAGTGTGATTAGCTGTTGCAAACTTCTTGCTGTCAAATATTGTGTTCCTGAGGTAAGGTGGTGGTCAGCTAACTGAGTTACTGTAATCCTCAAGGGAAAAAAATATTATTCCCTATACCCTGAAAGGAGATTTTCAAGATTGACTTTCACCCTCCAAGGTCTTGGTTGTGAGGAGGGGGACCCTGTGCAGGCTGGTTATCTTGTCTGGGAGCATTCATCTAGCACCCACTCTTATTACTTCCAGAAGTGCCCTGTCCCAGCTGGAAGAGGCAGTTCTCAGTTCTCTGTGCCGTCCTCTTACCAAGGCCCCCACACCCTGCCCAGCCACCTTCAATGAGGGAACTGGGTACCCAGCATGAAGCTGGCTCTCAGCCTCCTCAGTCGATCCAAATGGGGAGCTGGGTCCTGTACACTATGATCCATGGAGATTGCCACAACTGTTTGGAGGTGGGGATGGGACACGTTGACCATTGCTTTGAAACCTGGGCCAGGCCAGTGAGTGGCTCCAGCAAGGGCTCCAGGGACTCTGTAAGACACAGCCTGTCCCCAAGGTTGCCCAAGCTCCACAGTTCACTACCCATCCCAAGGCCCAAGGGCCTGGAGGGCCCTGTGGGAAGGCTGTAATATATCTTTCCATACATTCTGCTGAGAGGCTTTCTGTTGATGGTATTGGGTTTTCTAACTTCCCTAATAGTCTCGGGCTGAGGCCTGCAGCTCCATTTTCCATCCTGCCTCTATTACAATATCTTCCTTGGTGAGTTTATTGAACCTGTGACTAAAAGTTGGTAACTTGGGCCATCATGGGCCATTTTGACTAGCCTGATGACCACATTCTACACTGTGTCTATAACATAGGGATTTCAACTTAACAATATCATGTGATGTAAAAGTGTTCCTCTTCCTCTAACTGAAGTATTTAACTCAGCATAAAGTTATGACCAAGCTGGATAGCATATTGAAAAACACAGATACTACTTTGCCAACAAAGGTCCATCTAGTCAAGGATATGGTTTTTCCAGTGGTCACGTATGGATGTGAAAGTTGGACTGTGGAGAAAGCTGAGCACTGAATAATTGATGCTTTTGAACTGCGGAGTTGAAGAAGACTCTTGAGAGTCCCTTGGACTGCTTGGAGGTCCAATCACCACCAGTCCATTCTAAAGGAAATCAGTCCTGGGTGTTCTTTGGAAGGAATGATGCTGAAGCTGAAACTCCAGTACTTCGGCCACCTTATGCGAAGAATTGACTCACTGGAAAAGATTCTGATGCTAGGAGCGATTGAGGGCAAGAGGAGAAGGGGATGACAGTGGATGAATTGGCTTGATGGCATCACTGACTCAATGAACGGAGTCTGGGTGAACTCCAGGAGATGGCGATGGATAGGGAGGCCTGGCGTGCTGCAATTCATGGGGTCGCAAAGAGCCAGACACAATTGAGCAACTGAACTGACTGAATGTCCCCAAGGATATATATTGCAAATGGGGCTACCATTTATTTATTCACTGCTGGAATTATAGTTGACATGCAATGAATTTCCAACAGTTACTTCTGGGCTAAAGTCATATTACAGTGTTTCTTTAGTTTTTGCTGTACATATGTCAAAATGAATCAATTTTAGGTGTAAATACATTCCATCAATTTTGGATTTCCTCCCAATTTAGGTCACCACAGAGCAGAGTCGAGTCCCCTTGTTCTTTTGCTTTTCTCAAAATGAAGTGTTTGGTTTTTTTTTTTTAATAACTGGGGATTAATTCCTATACAATGTTGTGATGGTTTCTGGCATGCATCAACATTAATAAGCCATAAGTATATAGGAGTTCCATCCATCCTGGAGCTTCTCTCAAATCCCTTTTTATGCTATTCTTCTGGGTTGTTCTAGAGCACTTCCTTTGCATGCCCTGCTTTGTGCAGATGAAAACCTGAAAGATGATTTTTCTGCACAAAATATATAATTTTTCTATTTCCCATGTGAAAACATGGGTGCAGATATTTCTACCTGAAATACGAAACCTGTATTTCATGTTTGAAAAGCTACTTGTATACTTTGCTTCATCATGTATGGAATCTTGTCTGTTTCGCATATGGATATCTGTGGATACGTTTTCCTACATGAATGGGGAATTCTATATATTTCAGATATGAAAAGTTAAGCATACACTTCCCTGCTTGAATTCTGAAATTGTATTCATTTCCTATAGGAAAATCTCAATGATAGTTTACTGACATGAAGTGTGTAATTAATACCTGGGGAACGAATATGGAATTGGAATTATCTCTACTTCAAAAGTGAAATTTTGGGCAGTACTGTTTCTTGTTGAAATACTTAATTCTTTGTATTTCTCATGTGTAAAACAAGGACTGTCCACTATGAAATATGGAGTTCTCTATATCGCCCGTATCAAAATCTAGGCATCATTCTCCTTCATGAAGTTGGACTTCTTTATATTTCATATCTGAAATCAGAATGAACATTTTCCTGTGAGAAATGAAATCTATGCATTTCATGTGAACCACTGGTTTTTCAGTCTCTGAATCACCTGTTTGCATTTGTGTCTCTGTGCATTGCACACATGTGTGTACACATGTGTACTTGTGTCACCTGTGTATGTGTGTGTGTGTGTGTGTGTGTGTGTGTGTGTGTGTGTGTGTAGCTCTGTTCCTCTGGGAAGTGCATCCACATGCGCACAACCTTAGCCATCCGGGTGCCTGCTCTAAGATGCAGGCCGTGGGGAAAGGCCAGGAGCTCACAGATCATTGGCCAGGGGCTCCAGGGTGGTTTGGCATGGGGCTTCATTGTGCAGCCCAGAAAGCAAGAAGAGGA
>SJYW01052116.1:134033-158931 GCA_006410735.1 Raphicerus campestris
TTTGTATCCGAGGTGAGCACCTCCGTCCCTGAGGTACACAGGAAACCTGTGTCACCTGTGTGGATCCCTGAGCACATGGAATTGCTGGCTGCCCCAGAGGCAATTTCAAGCTTGAGGATGATTGCAGCGTCAGGTGGCCTGGCTCTCCCAGTCGCTGGTCAGACACTGCTGCACTGTTCCTCAGGCAAACTGCTTGCGTTGACCCGCCCACTTTGCGCTGGGACGTGTTTGGCTGCTGGGTCACCGGCTGCCAGAAAGCCCAGAATTCTAAGGGGCGTGTCCCAGGAGCCAACGCCTTTAGCCTCCATTTGATTGGTTCCTTGATGAGGTCTGGCTGCCCCTTCCAGCCGCCATACTATGCGTGGGTGGGGGTGCAGGGTTCAGTGCTTGTGGGTCTCCCTTTCCCTGCTCATTGGCTGTGGGGAAGTAACCTGTTCTTAGTACCACGTAAACTGAGGGCAGGGGGTGGGGAGGTGGGCTGTGCGGCCTGTCTGCTGTGCTCTCGTGTCCAGCTAGTTTGCAGCTCGGGGCTACAGCGAGAACACCATGGAGAGTGAGACAGGGCCAGAGGAAGGCGGCAGCACCCCAGAATCCTGGATCTTAGTTGTGAGCCCTGGTCTTCACGAGGGAGGGGCCGGCAGAGGCTATGCAGGCCCCAGGTGGTGCGCCAGGCGAGGAGTCCGCCCTCTTCTAGTTGGAGGCAGAGGAGGAAGGTGCGGCCCTGGAGGAGGGAGAGCTGGCTGGAATCGGGCAGGAGTTCCAGCTGCTAGTGTTAGACGTCATGGAGGAAGTGGAGGTGCTGGTGTACGAGGAGCAAAAGCAGGTGTCCTCAAAGGAACAGGGCCAGAAACAGCCAAGGCCCAGAGCCCCGAGTGACCAGCCTGTACTGGAGGCGCTGGTGGCCCTGCAGCTGGAGTTGGATCCCATGAATGAGAAAGCCCAAAGGGCGCAGGCTTGCCTGAAACACAAGAACTGTTGGAGGCTGAAGTTGCATTTAGAATGAGGAAGCACCGTCATCCAGGGTATCCATGGCTTCTGGGTTGAAGTTGTATTCCTTGGTGTGGTGGTTGTGATTTTTTTTTTTTTTAACATGGTCTATTGCAGGAGCAGTTTACAGATCTGGCAGTTCTGGTGCAAAATTTACCTTTTGAGATGATGGGTAATGGTTACTGTACTGCATATTTGTTTCTGATATTAGGTGTGATGTCCTTGCTGTTACATACTTATATTAGGTGTGATGTCCTTACTCTTTAGGCTAGCTTTGTTCTTCCAGCACTTTTTCCTCTAGCATCTAGAGGCTCCTTGACCTACAGCTGTTTATGAACCACCCCAAATGTTAGTTATGATGCGCAACCAAGATGCAGACATGATTCACTTCATGACCAACTTGGAGGTCAGGCAGGGAACACTGATGATTGTGGAAGGGAGGTGACTGGGGAGGGAAGAGAACATGGTTTATCCCTGAAAACTGGAAAGGACAGTTCTTCTTTAAGCAGGTTTCACACCCAGGCAACCACCCACCCCCTGACACTTTGTCCTGGCAGGTGGAGGAGTTCAGGCATCCCACTCATCACTGCAAGTTCACATTGTCCTTTGAGAGGAATAGGTATTTCCAGAATGAAATTATTGTTAAGGAGTATCTGATTAATGTCACTGGTAAGAGGCAGTTCCTTGGATTTGGGGGATGGGGGGAGAAAAGTGTAGGTTGAATTGGAAAGATATTTAGGTCTTTCTCCCATATGCCTTTTCCTGCAGGATACCAAGCATCTCATTCCACTCCAGTTCAGTGGTACCAGGGGTTTGAATGTAAGGCATACAGCCACAGGCATCACAACAGCAGCGTTAACTACTTCAACTATTTCTTTTACCAAAATGTCACAGGATCTGACTGGATTGCTGAATTGAGGTCCCAGTGGCCATAGGGCCAGAACTGGTGATTTATATTGGAGTTGTTGGCAGTGCACGGGAGGGCTCATGATCTGGCCAGCTCTGTGCTGACCTTGCTCATTTCCCTGGCAGATCATCATAAAGGATATGTGGCCCAATCCTTTGCGGTACTATGTGACAAGGAAGGCTCTACCACGAGAGGTACTGAGAGGACAAGAGGTGAGGTGCCCAGGGGCTGAGCATTGGCGTAAATGTTGTCCAGGAACTTGGGTCATTTATTTCACCTGTGGAGAAAGTGAGACTCCATGAAATAGAGTGACACAAGGGCATGAGGGAATCAGCAAGAGACAGCAAGGGTAGAGAACTGTAATGAAAATCAGGTTCTAACTAGAGAAGCTTGAGATAGATGAAGTGGCCTGTCCAGGCCAAAGTCACTCCAATTTACATCTAAGTCAGCTGCACATCTCTGAACTGTCATTCCATAGCCAACAAGTCCACCCTTAGGCTCCTCTGAAGTTGGGGCCCACCTACTATTTCTCATGAAGTCCCCTTTCCAAAAAGGTCTGTGAGTCTCCTTTGTGCAAGGCTGTTCCCCCACTGACCCATCATTTGATTCCATTTTGATCATTACAGTGTTTTTTTTTTTTTCTTTTGCATCTTTTTCACCTGCCACCGTCATTCTGAGAATACTGAACACTGTGCAGGATTATGGAGAATAGCCTTTTATTTATTTTAACTGGAGGATAATTACATTACAGTACCATGACAGGTTTTGCTCTACATTGGCCAACATTAATCACCAATAGGTATACACATATCCCCACAAATGCTAAACCCACCACCCACCGCCCTCCCCTTCTTGTCTTTCTGGATTGTGCCACAACATGACTTTGGTTGCCTTGCTTCATGCATCAAACATGCACTGGTCATCTGTTTTACATGAGGTAATGTAAATGTTTTAGAGTTATTTTCTCAAATTAACCCACCATCACCATCTCCCCCTGAGACCAAAGTCTGTTCTTCATATGTCTGTGTCTTATTTGCTGCCCTGCATGTTGGATGTTCAGAACCACCTACAAGGTCCTCAACTCCATATATTTGTGTTAACGTACAGTGTTTGTTCTTCTCTTTCTGACTTACTATACTCAGTATAGTAGGCTCCACATTCATTCCATCTCATTAGAACTGACCTCAATGCATTACTTTCTAGAGCTGAGTAACATACCCTTGTATATCTGTACTCCAAATTCCTTATCCCTTCATCTACCAATGGATATATAGGTAGCTTCCATGTCCTAGCTATTGTAAATAGTTCTACAGTGAAGACTGAGATGTGTTTTATAGTATGTGCTTAGAGAAAATGTAAAAGTTCACAGACTCTCTCCTCTGGAAACTAATTTGAAAGATTAAAACTGTTTTAATGTTTTCAAATAGGGTAGGTTTCCATATCTGTGTCTCTCTCTGTTTGGAAAGGAACCCTCTTCCCCCTGATTTTGAGGAACTTATGATGGAGTGTCCCCCTTTACCTAAAATAGAAAACCAAAGAAGCTGCTTCATGTGAAGATCAATGGCCAGCATAGTTCTCTTGGACAGGAAAGTAATGAAGGTTGTTCTGGTGGTGAAATGGATCAACAGGGAGACACAAATAAACCCGAAATAATTTCAAAAGCTAAATAAAAAGCATCTAGCATGTGTCTGCATATTTTATGGGCAGGTCCTCAGAACAAACACGTCAGCTGCATGTAGGATTCTCCGTTTACCACGTGGGAATTACCAGTCCATGGAGATTTGTAGAGGGAGTTAAGTCATATGTTGGGGTTGTGTCAGGGGATGCAGTTCTTCCTGTGGGGTGGGGTTGGGGAGGATGGAGAAAGAGGATGAGGGGCTCATAAACTGTTGTGTCTGGCATTTTTACAAGGGAAATGTGGATGTTCATGGGAAGGATCTGGTGAACAAGGGCCAGAGATCGAAAGAGTGGAATGCAATTTTGTTGGAATGTGGTGCCCCAGGTATCTTCTCTGTTGCATGTCATCAGACTTTAAGAGTACAGAACAAGGGAAAAGCCATAACATTCAACTCACTATGAACCTAGAAGGCCATATGTATAAGAGTGTGTATATGAGTGCNTTTTTTTTTTTTTTAACATGGTCTATTGCAGGAGCAGTTTACAGATCTGGCAGTTCTGGTGCAAAATTTACCTTTTGAGATGATGGGTAATGGTTACTGTACTGCATATTTGTTTCTGATATTAGGTGTGATGTCCTTGCTGTTACATACTTATATTAGGTGTGATGTCCTTACTCTTTAGGCTAGCTTTGTTCTTCCAGCACTTTTTCCTCTAGCATCTAGAGGCTCCTTGACCTACAGCTGTTTATGAACCACCCCAAATGTTAGTTATGATGCGCAACCAAGATGCAGACATGATTCACTTCATGACCAACTTGGAGGTCAGGCAGGGAACACTGATGATTGTGGAAGGGAGGTGACTGGGGAGGGAAGAGAACATGGTTTATCCCTGAAAACTGGAAAGGACAGTTCTTCTTTAAGCAGGTTTCACACCCAGGCAACCACCCACCCCCTGACACTTTGTCCTGGCAGGTGGAGGAGTTCAGGCATCCCACTCATCACTGCAAGTTCACATTGTCCTTTGAGAGGAATAGGTATTTCCAGAATGAAATTATTGTTAAGGAGTATCTGATTAATGTCACTGGTAAGAGGCAGTTCCTTGGATTTGGGGGATGGGGGGAGAAAAGTGTAGGTTGAATTGGAAAGATATTTAGGTCTTTCTCCCATATGCCTTTTCCTGCAGGATACCAAGCATCTCATTCCACTCCAGTTCAGTGGTACCAGGGGTTTGAATGTAAGGCATACAGCCACAGGCATCACAACAGCAGCGTTAACTACTTCAACTATTTCTTTTACCAAAATGTCACAGGATCTGACTGGATTGCTGAATTGAGGTCCCAGTGGCCATAGGGCCAGAACTGGTGATTTATATTGGAGTTGTTGGCAGTGCACGGGAGGGCTCATGATCTGGCCAGCTCTGTGCTGACCTTGCTCATTTCCCTGGCAGATCATCATAAAGGATATGTGGCCCAATCCTTTGCGGTACTATGTGACAAGGAAGGCTCTACCACGAGAGGTACTGAGAGGACAAGAGGTGAGGTGCCCAGGGGCTGAGCATTGGCGTAAATGTTGTCCAGGAACTTGGGTCATTTATTTCACCTGTGGAGAAAGTGAGACTCCATGAAATAGAGTGACACAAGGGCATGAGGGAATCAGCAAGAGACAGCAAGGGTAGAGAACTGTAATGAAAATCAGGTTCTAACTAGAGAAGCTTGAGATAGATGAAGTGGCCTGTCCAGGCCAAAGTCACTCCAATTTACATCTAAGTCAGCTGCACATCTCTGAACTGTCATTCCATAGCCAACAAGTCCACCCTTAGGCTCCTCTGAAGTTGGGGCCCACCTACTATTTCTCATGAAGTCCCCTTTCCAAAAAGGTCTGTGAGTCTCCTTTGTGCAAGGCTGTTCCCCCACTGACCCATCATTTGATTCCATTTTGATCATTACAGTGTTTTTTTTTTTTTCTTTTGCATCTTTTTCACCTGCCACCGTCATTCTGAGAATACTGAACACTGTGCAGGATTATGGAGAATAGCCTTTTATTTATTTTAACTGGAGGATAATTACATTACAGTACCATGACAGGTTTTGCTCTACATTGGCCAACATTAATCACCAATAGGTATACACATATCCCCACAAATGCTAAACCCACCACCCACCGCCCTCCCCTTCTTGTCTTTCTGGATTGTGCCACAACATGACTTTGGTTGCCTTGCTTCATGCATCAAACATGCACTGGTCATCTGTTTTACATGAGGTAATGTAAATGTTTTAGAGTTATTTTCTCAAATTAACCCACCATCACCATCTCCCCCTGAGACCAAAGTCTGTTCTTCATATGTCTGTGTCTTATTTGCTGCCCTGCATGTTGGATGTTCAGAACCACCTACAAGGTCCTCAACTCCATATATTTGTGTTAACGTACAGTGTTTGTTCTTCTCTTTCTGACTTACTATACTCAGTATAGTAGGCTCCACATTCATTCCATCTCATTAGAACTGACCTCAATGCATTACTTTCTAGAGCTGAGTAACATACCCTTGTATATCTGTACTCCAAATTCCTTATCCCTTCATCTACCAATGGATATATAGGTAGCTTCCATGTCCTAGCTATTGTAAATAGTTCTACAGTGAAGACTGAGATGTGTTTTATAGTATGTGCTTAGAGAAAATGTAAAAGTTCACAGACTCTCTCCTCTGGAAACTAATTTGAAAGATTAAAACTGTTTTAATGTTTTCAAATAGGGTAGGTTTCCATATCTGTGTCTCTCTCTGTTTGGAAAGGAACCCTCTTCCCCCTGATTTTGAGGAACTTATGATGGAGTGTCCCCCTTTACCTAAAATAGAAAACCAAAGAAGCTGCTTCATGTGAAGATCAATGGCCAGCATAGTTCTCTTGGACAGGAAAGTAATGAAGGTTGTTCTGGTGGTGAAATGGATCAACAGGGAGACACAAATAAACCCGAAATAATTTCAAAAGCTAAATAAAAAGCATCTAGCATGTGTCTGCATATTTTATGGGCAGGTCCTCAGAACAAACACGTCAGCTGCATGTAGGATTCTCCGTTTACCACGTGGGAATTACCAGTCCATGGAGATTTGTAGAGGGAGTTAAGTCATATGTTGGGGTTGTGTCAGGGGATGCAGTTCTTCCTGTGGGGTGGGGTTGGGGAGGATGGAGAAAGAGGATGAGGGGCTCATAAACTGTTGTGTCTGGCATTTTTACAAGGGAAATGTGGATGTTCATGGGAAGGATCTGGTGAACAAGGGCCAGAGATCGAAAGAGTGGAATGCAATTTTGTTGGAATGTGGTGCCCCAGGTATCTTCTCTGTTGCATGTCATCAGACTTTAAGAGTACAGAACAAGGGAAAAGCCATAACATTCAACTCACTATGAACCTAGAAGGCCATATGTATAAGAGTGTGTATATGAGTGCATGGTCAGCTTTGCTGAGATCTACTTCCTAGAGCTAGATTTCCAGGTAACATTTTAGGGGAGGGAATAAGGTATATGGAAGGGGGCTGTGGCCTAGGGGGAAAGTGAGGGGTGGGAAGTCCATAAGAATATTAGTTTCTAACAAAAATGACCAGGGAAAAGATAAATTGCCAGGTAACAGATAAAGGAAAACACATCCCATCATAGATGTCTGAGCTCATGTGAACTTTGTTAATTTTTTTCCAGGAGCTCAGTTTAGGTACAAAGTGTGCAGGGGCAGAAGTAAGAGGAATGAGGATGTTATGGCCAACCTACCCAGCCATGTGCTCTGTGTCCCACGCTGCTGCTGCTGCTGCTGCTAAGGCTCAGTGGTTAATATCTCTTTTTCCAGGAAGGCTTAAGCTCTTTGCCCAAGGCCCTCTATCCAGACAAGGTGTAAAAATAGCATTTTTCTCACGAGCCCCCTGGTGACAGTGTCTTGCTTGCTGAATGGCTCAGCACAGAATGTTTTCAACCACAATGGACCTGTCCTTCATCTACGGCTTTGTTGCTACTCTGATCAAGGGCAAATGGGAATACCTGGAGCATATGGAGCTCACTGAGGGACTGGTCAGCACTTAGGGTGGTCCTTCTGAAGTAGATGACTGCTTTCCAGAATTGTGTTCGCCTCTGTATTGGACAAAGGACAGACTGGCACAAATGGGGTAGGGAGAGTTCAACATCTGTCCCCCCAGTGTTGGTGTCTCATCCCAGATAGAATGGTTCCAACATGGACATGCCTCAGGGTGATGTCCCACATGAAGATCTGTCCAACATGAAGTTCTCACTCTACAACTTTTCTCCCTGAAGCAGCATCTCTTTGGAGGGCAAAGGATAAATTTTGAACGTGAAAGTTCATGGGTTTATGGATTTCCCTTCTAGATGCCCTGAATGAAATCTCCTGCTCAAGGCCAGCTTTTGCATTTGAACATCTATACCCCAGTTTGCCCCTTCTACAGAGAAGCATCTACAGCTCTAGAAGGCAAGGCTTGGCCTTCACTGGGTGATTTCTGAACAACCAGCCCAGAAGACACTGGAAAACATGTTTTCTTACTTTGTTTAATCTATAAACTTCAAAGAACCCAAGAGGCCCTGTCAGTCTGGTACCTGTCTTTCTCAGTACTAGTTCAAAACAAAGCTGAAACTATGGTGTAATAACTCTGCAGGGGGTGTGAGATGGCATACTGGGGCATGGCTTTCAGGATCGTAGACTGAGCTCATTCTAGGGACTGCACAGCATTTATCCACATTCAAAAGTTTTAGCAAGGCATTGAAAAGAAGTTAAAGACAAAAAAAGTTTAGGACAGTGTCCCCCAATGCCTAATATTTCCTACCAGTGCTTCAGGACCAGGGGTGGCTTTAGCTGTAACCTGTCTTTGAGTGAAGTGCTGAGATAGTCATGAATCGGTTAGTAAACAACTGTGGATGTTGACTGGATGACCATTCTCTGGAAACTTGCCGTGACTTGTGTCTCAGTCTCTTTATGGCTTTCACTTGGGCCCTAAAGTATAGGTGGTGTTAGATTTGAGTGCACACTTGAATGTGTTGTGTAAGGTTTTCTTCCACTGAATATCAATGTGTGTGAAACTTTGCAGACTAGTGATGAATTCATGAGCATTCTTGCTCAATCACCCTGAGCTGCATCTGTTTCCTGTGCCCTGGATGCGTTCATGTTTTTCTGTGTATAGAATGAAGNGGATGGAGAAAGAGGATGAGGGGCTCATAAACTGTTGTGTCTGGCATTTTTACAAGGGAAATGTGGATGTTCATGGGAAGGATCTGGTGAACAAGGGCCAGAGATCGAAAGAGTGGAATGCAATTTTGTTGGAATGTGGTGCCCCAGGTATCTTCTCTGTTGCATGTCATCAGACTTTAAGAGTACAGAACAAGGGAAAAGCCATAACATTCAACTCACTATGAACCTAGAAGGCCATATGTATAAGAGTGTGTATATGAGTGCATGGTCAGCTTTGCTGAGATCTACTTCCTAGAGCTAGATTTCCAGGTAACATTTTAGGGGAGGGAATAAGGTATATGGAAGGGGGCTGTGGCCTAGGGGGAAAGTGAGGGGTGGGAAGTCCATAAGAATATTAGTTTCTAACAAAAATGACCAGGGAAAAGATAAATTGCCAGGTAACAGATAAAGGAAAACACATCCCATCATAGATGTCTGAGCTCATGTGAACTTTGTTAATTTTTTTCCAGGAGCTCAGTTTAGGTACAAAGTGTGCAGGGGCAGAAGTAAGAGGAATGAGGATGTTATGGCCAACCTACCCAGCCATGTGCTCTGTGTCCCACGCTGCTGCTGCTGCTGCTGCTAAGGCTCAGTGGTTAATATCTCTTTTTCCAGGAAGGCTTAAGCTCTTTGCCCAAGGCCCTCTATCCAGACAAGGTGTAAAAATAGCATTTTTCTCACGAGCCCCCTGGTGACAGTGTCTTGCTTGCTGAATGGCTCAGCACAGAATGTTTTCAACCACAATGGACCTGTCCTTCATCTACGGCTTTGTTGCTACTCTGATCAAGGGCAAATGGGAATACCTGGAGCATATGGAGCTCACTGAGGGACTGGTCAGCACTTAGGGTGGTCCTTCTGAAGTAGATGACTGCTTTCCAGAATTGTGTTCGCCTCTGTATTGGACAAAGGACAGACTGGCACAAATGGGGTAGGGAGAGTTCAACATCTGTCCCCCCAGTGTTGGTGTCTCATCCCAGATAGAATGGTTCCAACATGGACATGCCTCAGGGTGATGTCCCACATGAAGATCTGTCCAACATGAAGTTCTCACTCTACAACTTTTCTCCCTGAAGCAGCATCTCTTTGGAGGGCAAAGGATAAATTTTGAACGTGAAAGTTCATGGGTTTATGGATTTCCCTTCTAGATGCCCTGAATGAAATCTCCTGCTCAAGGCCAGCTTTTGCATTTGAACATCTATACCCCAGTTTGCCCCTTCTACAGAGAAGCATCTACAGCTCTAGAAGGCAAGGCTTGGCCTTCACTGGGTGATTTCTGAACAACCAGCCCAGAAGACACTGGAAAACATGTTTTCTTACTTTGTTTAATCTATAAACTTCAAAGAACCCAAGAGGCCCTGTCAGTCTGGTACCTGTCTTTCTCAGTACTAGTTCAAAACAAAGCTGAAACTATGGTGTAATAACTCTGCAGGGGGTGTGAGATGGCATACTGGGGCATGGCTTTCAGGATCGTAGACTGAGCTCATTCTAGGGACTGCACAGCATTTATCCACATTCAAAAGTTTTAGCAAGGCATTGAAAAGAAGTTAAAGACAAAAAAAGTTTAGGACAGTGTCCCCCAATGCCTAATATTTCCTACCAGTGCTTCAGGACCAGGGGTGGCTTTAGCTGTAACCTGTCTTTGAGTGAAGTGCTGAGATAGTCATGAATCGGTTAGTAAACAACTGTGGATGTTGACTGGATGACCATTCTCTGGAAACTTGCCGTGACTTGTGTCTCAGTCTCTTTATGGCTTTCACTTGGGCCCTAAAGTATAGGTGGTGTTAGATTTGAGTGCACACTTGAATGTGTTGTGTAAGGTTTTCTTCCACTGAATATCAATGTGTGTGAAACTTTGCAGACTAGTGATGAATTCATGAGCATTCTTGCTCAATCACCCTGAGCTGCATCTGTTTCCTGTGCCCTGGATGCGTTCATGTTTTTCTGTGTATAGAATGAAGACTGGGTGTCTCCATTGTGTTTGCCTATGAATGTGAGTTGATGTTTCTTCCTGTGGATCTGCCTATGCCTCCTGTCTTCTTTTCATGATGCACACATGCTTTGCCATTATGCACAGCTCTGCTGCCATAGCTGTCTGAGTTCTTGCATGTCACTATTCAAAACACATGCATTGTGTTGCTCTTATTCATTCATTTTTTAAAAAGCTTGTTTATCTTTGTTAGATTGCATGTGAATTCCTGAATCAAGTGCTTCCAACATTTGAAATGGACTTTTTAAAAAAAGAATTCCATGATATTTGCACACAGCAAGGAATGCTTTACAACAGGAATAATTAACAGTGACCCACATGTGGAAACAAGAATACCCATATACTTACAGTAATGCCTGATGGGCAAGAATATCACTTGCTAAACTGAGAATATTGATTAGTACCACAGAGGGCAAAGATGTTGCAGGAGATCTGTCAGGAAATTTTTTATCTGTCAGGAAAGATTTGGGGTTGACTGGTTAAGTGTTCTATAAAAACTATTGAAGGATTGAAATACATTGACTTTTACCCCTACAAATGTATTCTTGCATCGATCATTTAACTGACATTACCCATGCAAAATTTCTTCATGATTGTCAGTAAGTCATCACCCAGGTGAGAGGAATTGGGACTTGCCTTTCTGTAATGAGAAAGTTGTAAGGAATTCTTGTCCCAGGGAAAAGGGGTGCATGATCAATTTCAAGTTCAAAGTCCCTTGCTATTTCTGTGTCGTTTCTGGAAGGAAAGCACAGGGAGTGGAATCACACCAACCTGATTTGCACCTTGAACCAGTCCAAGGCGACAGGAGTAGAGAACACAGGCATATGTCACTCAACTGTTCACAGTGAGGACTTTGAACCCTGCTAACCTCTTTGCGTGTCAATCACCCTTATGAGCAAATACCATTCACCATCCAGGATATATCATAGAAGTAGAAGAGACTTGATCAGGTAGCGAGTGAAAAAATTAACTGGAACAAAAAAGAGGGGTATGCCTGGAGCCAGCATGGGAGATCCCACCCATGACTAGGTCATGTGGAGAGGCCTGATGGGCAAGGTGAGTCAGGTCTCAAGGGGTCCTCTGCCTGAACATCTACCCCGAAATCAAAATCTGTTTACTGTCTACTATACTATACTCTTCTGACATTACCACCTTTTCTCTGGAAAGAGTTAATTCAGAGCTCCAGTTAACAGTCTCCTGCACATAAAAAGAATGTCTTGGCTTGAAACCCCTTTGATGGCTTTCCAGCTTATCTGACTTGTCTGTTTTACAACTTGTGGATTGTTTACAGGCCCCAACCATGAAAGGCACAAAGCTCAAAACATCTTAAAGATATAGAGCCATTTGGAGCTAAGGATTAGTTTGGTGAAGAGTTTGTTGAGTTAATGATTGCCACCAGGCCTCCATTTCCTTTATCTTTTAGGCACCTGGGAGGATGTTAATCAATGTAAATGGGATGCAGAAATAGGAATATAGTAGTTTTGATGTTAGCAATACTAGACTTTTGAGTTAATTTTCCCTCTGTTATAAATCACTGTACTCCACTTTCTTGTTATAAAATGCTGTATCCTTGTTATGTAAGAATGTAGCTTTATTTAGTCTTTTCTGAGAGTGGCACCAGACTTTGAGAAGAACAACATTTTTAAGACAAATAAGTCCTCTGGTTGACAAACCCTTATCAGGAAAGGGCTGTAAAATGTTAATTGGCCTTCTGGCCAGAAGATGATGTAAATCACCTGACTTATGTATACAACTGGGTATGCAGAGATAAAGCCTGGTCTTGATAAGAGTCAGGGTGGTTGACACTGCATAATTTTGTATTATCCATTGATCTCTATGTATAATCAAAAGTATAAAAAGCCTTCTGAACAATAAAGGATGGACCAATTTCTTGGCCTACTCTCGAACTAGTTTCTTGGAAATCTGGCTCCCCCCGTGTCTCTCTCTCTCTCTCTCTTTCTCCCTCTCCCTCCCTCTCCTTTTCTGGCTGAATTTTCATCTGGAGCAGGGAGGCTCACCATGTCTACTTACTGGCCCTGGCTTCTAAGATCCATAAGAGAGGAGCCCAAGGCAGGACACCCTCCACTATTCAAACAGGCACTGGTGGCCCAGTGTAGAGGGTGCACATCTCTTGTCTTGAGATTTTATTAGTTCTCCAGATAAACCAAGTTATTCAACATCTTTTCTCAGCTAATTTTTCCTACTACACTCTTTCTTCCTAATCTCTCTTTATATTTCTAATTAAATAAATAAGTTTTTCCTCACCTATTCTCCATCTCCCCTTTGAATTAACCTGGATCCACCGGGGCAGGACCCCGGCAGGAGTGCTTAACAAAATCCATAATACTGGACAAGTAAACCAATGTTTCCCCATGTGTGCAAGTTTCATTTCAGAATTGTGTGTGTGTGTGTGCATTCACACTGGAAAAATGTGTATGTGAGCTCTCAGAACTGACCTGGCTGGGAGATGAAAGAATGGACACTGAACACATGAAAGAGCTTGTGTAAGGTACAAAGATCTTGGGGCAGCAAAAGCAGTGACACCCTGGCAAATGGCCCAGGGATCTCACCAAATGGAACAAGTTGTATGTGTATACAGGTATGTGAGTGTAAACATGGATCCCTGAGCAGAAAGGTGAGGTAGGCAAAAAGCACCTGGGGGCAGTCTGGGAGGATGCCAAGGATCAGAGAAACAGAGTGGGCAGATTCCCAGGCAAGAAGAGGGGTTATGCACAGCCCCTAAGACACCTGGCTTTTGTTTTGAATGCAGCTATCCATATTCCATTTTTATGCAGAGCACAAAATATTATCTATTGTCTGGTTGGTCAGCTACTATAGAATCTGTCTGCAGTGCGGGAGACCTGGGTTTGATCCTGGGTCTTGGGAAAAATCCCCTGAAGAAAGGAAAGTCCACCCCCTCAAAAAGTCCACCCCCTCCAGTATTCTGGCCTGGTGAATTCCACAGATTGTAAATCTATGGGGTCACAAAGAGCTGGACACGACTGAGCGACTCCACTTCACTTTACCTTAGGTTTTTTTTTTTTTTTGTATTTGAAATATTTGAAGTGTATTTTTAATATTAAGACAACAGGTAATTATTAAACATTTGCTAACAGTTATACAGACTTTAAATAACATGTTCAAGTCATTCTAGTTTCTGAGTGCTCACAAGAAGTCTTAGATTTAGGATCAGAAAACTTATCAGTTATTTTATACACATTTCTAATCCTATTTTTCAGCTTTTCTTGGAAGTTTGAAATGGTGTTTCTTTGCAGCCCAAGTTTATCTGTTTACATATCAATGGTAGAGTTTTGAAACTGTTTTTGAATCTCAGAATAATTTCAAATATTTACATTTTTATGTTAAAATCTACTTAGATTTCTCTCTCTCCTTTTTTTTTCATTTTATTTTATTTTACAATACTGTATTGGTTTTGCCATACATCAACATGAGTCTGCCACAGGTGTACATGAGTTCGCAATCCTGAACCCCCTCCCACCTCCCTCTCCATACCATCTTTCTGGGACATCCGAGGGCACCCGCCCCAAGCATCCTGTATCCTGCATCGAACCTAGACTGGCAATTCATTTCTTACATGATATTATACATGTTTCAGTGCCATTCTCCCAAATCATCCCACCCTCTCCCTCTCCCACAGAGTCCAAAAGTCTGTTCTATACATCTGTGTCTCTTTTGCTGTCTCACATACAGGGTTATCATTACTATCTTTGTAAATTCCATATATATGTGTTAGTATATTGTATTGGTGTTTTTCTTTCTACCTTACTTCAGTCTGTATAACGGGGTCCAGTTTCATCTACCTCATTAGAACTGACTCAAATGTGTTTTTTTTAATGACTGAGTAATTCTCCATTTTGCATATCTACCACAGCTTTCTTATCCATTCATTGGCTGATGGACATCTAGGTTGCTTCCATGTCCTGGCTATTATAAACAGTGCTGCAATGAACATTGGGGTACATGTGTCTTTTCCAATTCTGGTTTCCTCGGTGTGTATGCCCAGCAGTGGGATTGCTGGGTCAAAAGGCAGTTCTATTTCCAGTTTTTAAAGGAATCTCCACACCGTTCTCCATAGTGGCTGTACTAGTTTGCATTCCCACCAACAGTGTAAAAGGGTTCCCTTTCTCCGCACCCTCTCCAGCATTTACAGTTTGTAGACTTTGGGATCACAGCCATTCTGACTGGTGTGAATGGCACAAAGACAGAACAATAGATCAGTGGAAAACACAGAAAGCCCAGAGATAAGTCCACACACCTCTGGACACCTTATCTTCACTTTAGCTTATAAAGAGACATCTCTGTCAGCTCTACCTCCTCCTGGCTCACAAAGGGAGGGCGACCCTAGACTAGGAGACTCTAGTTCTTGAAGAAGAAAAGTGTGACTGTGAAAAACTATAGGGGTGTGGTTTTTGACTTTTGTCGTGATAAGGGGTCACTACACATGGGAAAGAAGGCAATGGCATCCCACTCCAGTGCTCTTGCCTGGAAAACCCCATGGACAGAGGAGCCTGGTAGGCTGCAGTCCATGGGGTCTCTGAGAGTCGGATACGACTGAGCAATTTCATTTTCACTTTCATGCATTGGAAAAGGAAATGGCAAGCCACTCCAGTGTTCTTGCCTGGGGAACCCCAGGAATGGCAGTCTAGTGGGCTGCAGTCTATAGGCTTGCACAGAGTCTGACATGACTGCAGTGACTTAGTAGCACGCATGGGGGAGGGGTCCTGTTTCATTGCATACGTTAGGCTTGAATGACTTTCAAATGTTCTACAAGATAGTTGAGTAAGTACAAACCCATTCATAATAACCTGAGTGGAGACCCTTATCTGCACGTTGTCATATAATTTTAATAAAAGTTTTCCAGGGCTGGAATTATTGTGTAAACTGGAGAAGTCTATATTTCATTTTATTCAGAGCCTAGCCATGGGTTGCTTTGCAGTTTGTGGCAATCACATGATGGCCACAGTACCTCGATGGCCTTTGTGAATGGCCGAGGCTGCACACGTGTGTCCTCCTGCATTTGCCAGGCTGAATCCTCAGTGATGGCACATTTGGGTGCAAGGCTGTGTGCTCAAACATTTACCTACTGGAGCATGTGCTACTGTGAATATAAATACCTATGTGTGCTCTGTCGTGTCCAACTCTTTGTTACTCTATAGACCCAATGCTCCTCTGTCCATGGGATTCTCCAGCCAAGAATACCAGAATGGGTTGCCATGGCCTTATTCAGGAGAGCTTCCTGACCCAGGGGTCGAACCTGTGTATCTTACATCTCATGCATTAGCAGGTGGATTCTTTAGCACTACCACCACCTGAGGAACCCTTGAGTATAAATGAACTTCTCTTATTTCTTACCAAAAAAAATAAAATGTGGACCATTTCTTTTTTCTTACTGTTGTTATTTTTATTGGCTTACTCTTATTTTTTGCAACATAGTTTTATATTTTTATAAATTTATTCATTTTAATTGGGGACTAAATACTTTACAGTATTGTAGTGGTTTTGTCATACATTGACAGCAAGCAGCCACAGGTGTACATGTCTTTCCCATCCCAAACCCTATCACACCTTCTCCCCATCCTATCTCTCTGTGTCATTCCAGTGCACCAGCCCCAAGCACCTTGTCTCAGGCATCGAACCTGGACTGGCTGTCTTTTCACATATGATAATATATATGCTATTTTCATGTGCTATTCTCACAAATCAACCCACCCTTGTAATCTCCCACAGAGGAAAAAAAGACTTTTCTGTACATCTGTGTCTCTTCTGCTGTCTTGCATATATGGTTATCATCACTACCTTTCTAAATCCCATATATATGCATTAGTATATATCGATGTTCTGGTAGTATGTATTGATGTTTTTCTTTCTGGCTTGCTTCACTCTGTTTAATAGGCTCCAGTTTCATCCACCTCATTAGAACTGATTCAAATGTATTCTTTTTAGTGGCTGCATAATAGTCCACTGTGTTTATGTACCCCAACTTTCTTATGCATTCATCTGCTGATGGACTTCTAGGTTGTTTCCAATTTTGAGCTCTTTATTGAATTTGTTATCATATCTCTTCTGTTTTACGTTTTGGTCTTGAGACACATGAGACTTTAGCACCCTGTGGATAGAAGCTGCACCCTCTGCATTGGAAGGTGAAGTCTTAATCACTGGACCAACAGTGAATTCACTCCCTATTTCTTTTTGTGTTTCTAGATGTTTATCTCCAGGACAGTTGTTTTTTTCTTTTTTTCTAATTGAAAATTTTCCTGGGGCAAGATATTTTGGTTTTAAGGAGCTTTTGTTATCCATTAGTATTTCATTTCAGGATAGTAAATGATCATTTCAAAACGTCTGCTAACACCACCCTAAGAAACCCTCTTTAACGTGAGAAGGCAAGTAAATAGTATGACAGCTGTATGGACTTCTCTGTCATTCTTCAGGTGAGAATGAGGGAGCATGTAGGGGGGTACCTATGACCAGAGGCCTAAGCAGGTTCTCAATCTAACTTTGATAGAAGCAAAGTTTATTTTGTTCGCTGTCACATGCTCAGGGCAGAAATTCTTCTCAACTAGGTCTGTACTTCATAAAGGGGCTCTAGACTCCCCCTCCCACCCCCAACAGATGGCTTCAGGTGGGCTCACCAGAGACCAGCCCTTGACCTGGCACACAAGTTCTGGATTCATGTGATAATTCATGAGGTTCACACCACTGTTTACTCAGATAATGCCGTATCACCCCTATCAGCCAGTTCACTTACTCAGTGGTGTCTGACACTTTGAGACTCCACGGACTGTAGCACACCAGGCTTCCCTGTCCATCACCAAATCCAGGAGCTTGCTCAAATGCATGTCCATTGAGTGAGTGATGCCATCCACCCATCTCATCCTCTGTCATCCCCTTGTCCTCCTGCCTTCAATCTTTCCCAGCACCAGAGTCCTTTCCAATGAGTCACTTCTTCCCATCAGGTGGCCCAGGTATCCGGGCTTCAGCATCAGTCCTTCTAATGAATATCCAGGACTGATTTCCTTTAGAATGGACTGGTTGGATCTCCTTGCTGTCCTTGAGACTCTCAAGAGTCTTCTCCAGCACCATGGTTCAAAAGCATCAATTCTTCGGTGCTCAGCTTTCCTCATGGTCACCCTTATAGCTCTTATTAATGTTGTCTCCTCTAAATTGAATGTATGCCATGCCATGTGGCATGTGGGATCGCAGTTCCCCAACCAGGGATCAAACCTATGCCCCTGCACTGGGGCCAGTGAACCACCAGCGTAAAGGACAACCAGATAACAAATTCTCTCTAAATAAATTCATTTTTAAAGTTAAAGGAATCCACTTTAAAAAGAAATGCTTGGACTAAAAGTTAGCGTCCCTCTGAAGGCCCCAGGCACCTCTATAGCCACCCTGCCCCCACCCACCCTGCCCTTTGCTTTGTGCATCCCAGTGGGCACTTTGGCTCTCCACAGGAGCTCCAGCCTTGGGACCTTTGAACTCCTTGGTTCCTCTCCCCAAATTCCCTCCCTCTGGTGATCACTTGGCTTACTTCCTCTCCTCCCACCTTTGTTCTGCTGTCACCTCAAAACCAGGCAGGCCTCGATCACCAACTACACTCCCAGCCTGTCCACCCCTAGAGCCTTCTGTTCTCCATTCTCCACTTTATTTTTCTCCAAATTTCTGGTGGTCAGTTGACACACTTGATACACGTAGGTGCTGACTGCTTGTCCCCAGGCTGTCCCCAGCTGAGTGAGGGGTGAGATGGCCTGCATGTTTTGCTCACTGCCCATGCACAGCAATTGTGCAAGAGAGGCCAGCACACAGTAGGTGCTCAGCTAATGGAGCTCACACTCCACGTGGAGGGTGGGTGATAATGCCATGTGTCACAAAGGTAACTCTGTTGACAGGAGCTGGGGGAGGGACATACAGGTAGGCCTGACTAGCTGGAACATGTGTGAGCTGGGAGGGAATCCATCCTCCGGACTAAGGTTGAGGCTGGAAAAGGATGAGTCCAAAGAGCTGGCCAAGAGGAGGAGTCTTCCAGGATGCTGGGATGATATATGCAAAGCTTTCTAGCTTTCCTTCTCAGGAACCCCTTCCTCAGGACCCTCCATCTTCTCATGGGTTTCATTCACTGAGACCCTCAACTTTTTTTGTATTTCCTTAGAACTTGTTTCTGTGCCAGGAAGGGGGAAAATAGGTCCCCCAAATTAAACTCTGGGATATTAACAATCCAGTTCCAAGCCTGCTGGGTGGGGCAGGGGTGAGGGGTGTTGGTAGGCTCTCTGGAATAGTGTAGACAGGTCCAGACCCAGGATTTTACCATATACTTACTTTCTAAGAATAGAGCTGTGGCCATCATAAAAACCCCTGCAACGAGAAGCCCTGTATCACAACTCCAGGGTTGTGACCATGACTATACTTAACCTGTGTCACATCAGTCGTTTCCAGCCTTCTCTTAAAAAGTCCTTTTTAAATGTACAAGACAGTGATCTAAGTCTGATATAAGTAGGTTACTTGGGTGGGGTCACTTTTGGCATGTTGACCTTTAAGAAACTCACTTCTTTTTGAGAATACAGGTGATTATATACTCCCAAAGTTTTAGGACAAATACAATTTTCCATGGCCTTTCCTCCCTGCTGCTCCCAAGTAAACTATCAGTATCCTTTAGAAATTGAAATGTTTTAGTGTCCAAATTAAAACCCCCCAGAGTATGTCAAGCCTCGAATATTTTCAGACTGCATACTTCTGATTTTGTTGTTGTTTGCTTGTTTGTTTTAATTTGAACATGAGAGGATCATCTCTGGGGATGCATGTTCATCTCTCCAGTTCCTGGGGCCCCTGCAGTCAGAGCTGACCCCATTCCCCTCACAGATGAATACTCATATGGTCACCCCCTCTTCCGCTGCTCAGTGTTTCTGGCTCTAATCTGCATTCCAGCCAGCCCTTCTCACTTCCTGCCCTCACTCATCAGAATTCTGCCTATCTCTGGGCATGTCTTGACTAAAACTGTTCTCTTCCAAATTTTCCCTGCTGTCTGTTGAAATCCTGCCATCCACACTCATAGCCCAGTTCCTTCAGGTAGATACATTCTGAAAGGCAGTGTTATTCAAACTCTAGTCACTCGTATTTATTTTTTTTTCTCATTCCCGACCTGCTGGTACAATTACTGCCTTAATATATGTTTTATCTGAAGCAGCAGCTCTTTAAAGAAAAATTTATTTCCATTTTGGACTTAAACTTAACTATAAGACATTAGGTAAAACAGTATTTTGTGCTCTGCATAAAAGATGCACTATGGATAACTGCAGTCAGAACAAAAGCAATGCTTCTAAATGCTCCACGAATACTATTGTGCTGGGGATGGTTCTATCCTTGATGTGGAGTTCCCTTGAGTGTTACATGTCAAGGTGCCAGGCCATGCTGAGACTATTCTGGAGGGAATTAGAAGAGATGAAAGACAATACTCTGTTCTGGTTGATTCATTGTTATTCAGTGCTTTGGCCACTAGGAGGCTGTCTGANCCTTGAGTGAGACTATTCTGGAGGGAATTAGAAGAGATGAAAGACAATACTCTCCATTCTAGGTGATTCATTGTTATTCAGTGCTTTGGCCATTGGGAGGTTGTCTTATTCCTGTAGGTTTCCTGGCCAAGGAAAGCGTTCCTGTTAATGTCCAGATGGACTTTGGCCAAGTCTTTCTCAAAGTGTTTACTGAACTCTAACTTTGTAAAACTAGGTACTTGCAAGAGTCTGTTCATCCACTGGGTCATCAACTAGCAGGTGGACAACTCCAGGCCAGGGGCTGGGTCATGTTGGCCTCAGTCACCCAGAGGCCTTGGCAAGTATCTCAAATGTGAGGAACCACATAACACAAGGAGGCTGACGTTTTAAGCTAGAACATACTGCAGAATTGGCCTATGCATATAAAGTGAGAATGTGCTCATTATCAGGGAGATCCTTGGCATGGTGTCCTGGGATGGTGACCTAGAACTCACTGGCCTGGAGACCCTGCAGGTCAGCCTGAGTCCCGTCTACTTTCTGTTTTGTTTTTTTCATGTGTTGGCTTCAGTTGTAGGTAAAGCTCCACCATCCACAACAGTGGGCAGCCAGTCTCCCCCCGAAATGCTGGTCCTCAATCGCTCATCCTCCCAAACTGCCACGGCTGGAGTCATGGCCACCAGCAGCACCACCTACACAGCTGCCATGACTACCACCATCACCATGGGAAACCCAGTGAAAAGGCAGAGGCCAATTTTACCGAAGGAGACTGCCCTGGCCATGCAGCAGGTTGTGTGGAACTCAGCAAGGAAGTATCACACGCCCTCCCAAAAGTGGCACATGCAGAAGACGCAGTGTGTGCAGCAGCAGCAGCAGCAGCAGCCTCAGTCTTCCCAGGGGATGAGATATCAGAACAGACAGACTGTGAAAGGTACCGAGCCTCCCCACTCTGTTCTCCATGGCAGCCGGTATTTTTTTGCCACATGGATGGGATAAAAATAGTTCTTGTTTTCTTTGTTTAGTTCCTGTGGCTGCCTGCCCACTGTATCCTGGAGGCCTGACACATATCACTTGGTATTATTTTGAAAAATTATTTTACAGCTTTGTTTTGAACGTTTCTTTTTTCTTGTTCATTTTATAAACAGTGTATACACGTCTTCTTAGAATGAGGTGAAATAGATGTCTAGACAACAAAAATCTGTTGACTTTATTGACTTCCTATTTCATTCTATACCTTTTCTCTAAGGTATTGTTAACCATAAGGTTTTTTTCTAATTCATGTATGCATATATATTTATCTATGTATATATATATGACTTCATAAAGATTAGGTTTTTTTTAATTTGAAAGCATCAAAATGGTAAATTCCTTGCCTTTTTCTTCCCCCAACTTTCAGCATGTTTTGGAGGTCAATCCATGTCACTGCATATAGCTCTCCCTTTTTCTTTTGCACTGGTGTATAATATCCCACAGTTTATTTAATAAACTATTCACCTACAGATAGACATTTAGGTTGCTTCCAGTTTTTACCAGTTGTAACCAGCCCTACAATGAATACTTTTGTATAAGTTTCCTTCTGCATGTACGTGAATCCCTAGGCATAATTTTTGAAAGAGTACAGTATGAGAAATGGATGGTAAAGTATACCTTAATAACTAGGGATTAGCACCCACCAGCCAATGCAAGAGCAAGCATCAAACCATTGCTAAAGTGCAGAATGACAGCTTCTAGCAGGAGTCTCTTTCTGGGCTGATGAAAGCGGAACAAAGTGCTGATCTTATGGGGACTAGTTTGTCTGGATCTCGTGAGGACTGATACTGGTGTTGTTTCATGAGGAAACCTGCATTGCAATTCTTCATTATTGGGCTCTTGGGTTGAAACTCTCACATACTGAGTGCACTACCGGGAGGAGAACTGGAAAGAGTTGCAGCAGGTTGTGAAATGAAAGAGTAGCCAAGATATGGACCTGGCTCCCAGTGAAACTCTTCAAAGATTTGGTGGAGGAAGACCAAAAGATTGGACACAGAGTATGGGAGTACAGCCAGATTGATCCTGCTGTCCAAAGTGTTGCTAGGCTAGAACCGGGTCTGGGATCTTTCAGGCTGGGATGGGGAGTTCCAGGTCCCTGAATCATAGCCCTTAAGTATAATGAGCCTTCCGGGGGAACTTGGAAGCTGGCAAAACGGAGCTTATTGACGGCATGGTTGTCCCAGATTGTCCTTTAAACATAAACAAAACTGGTCAGAAGTAGTTGAAGTAGTTAGGATAGATTTTAATCCGCTATTTACTATTGCAGTAGGGCAAAAGGTCCAGCATGAACTGAAGTCAATTTAAATGTGTACACAGGGGACTGGGGTTTTAAAAGGAGATTAGGGAATATGGAGAGGGAATCATGGGAATTCTATAGAGTCAGAAAATGACAATATTATGCAAACTGGGAAGGGGGTGTTGGTCCATGTGAAATATCTGAGGTTGCTAACTCAGTTACCTCTTAAAGGTAGGCTTCTGCCCTCTCATAGAGACAGGACAAAGGGCCCTATCCTTAGGTATTGACTGGAGCAAATAGGCAATTCTATTGGCATTCTTGAATTTTATTAGGTGGGACTTTAAAGGGATGTGGGTCATCCTAGGGATGCAGCCTTGAGCTGCTGGAAACTGTATTAGCTCTTAAAGACCCACGTGGAGTCTTGCTGAAAGAGGGCTCCTTGGAACTTTGCTCAAGTTTGGCCAATGGGAGAATCATTGTCTCTTGAAAGCAGGGAAACTTGAGACTGTGGATTGGCTGCTGCCCTCACCAGAGCCTTCCTCAGGCAGTGGGGTGACCAAGAACCATTTGCTTTCCCAGCTGTCCAGCAGAAAGAGGTCACACAAAGCCCATCCACCTCCAGCATCACCCTGGTAACCAGCACCTAGCTGTCGCCCCTCGTCACCAGCTCAGGGTCCACAAGCACCCTTGAATCTTTATTCAGTCCTGCCCATCACCACCGTTTCATCTAATGTCGCTGCAGACACTGCTAAATACACTAGCCAAGTGAGTGTCAATGGCAGGATAGTGGAGGGCCAGCCTTGGATAATTCCAGAAATTAAAGGGGACCAGGAAGTGGTGGAGTCTCTCCCTGATTTGCCTGTCCTCATGGCATGGTCCTTGTTAGGGATGTGGTGGGCAGGCTTGCCTGTTCTGTGTTCACTTGTGGGCACACTCTGCATTTAGGTTCTGTCTTCTGTCTTTTAAAATTCATTTTCTTGATGTATAGGTGATATACAATGTATTAATTTCTGCTGTAAAAGAAAATGATTCAGTTATATACACATATACTTTTTCATATTTCTTTCCATTGGCATCCTTGAATTTTCTTAGGTGGGACTTTAAAGGGGTATGGGTCATCCTAGGGATTCAGCCTTGAGCTGCTGGAAACTGTATTAGTTCTTAAAGACCCACATGGAGGCCTTGCTGAAAAAGGTTTATCACAGGAGAAAAAGGTTTATCACCAGGGTGATGGTGGAGGTGGATGGGTTCTGTGTGACCTATGGTTTATCACAGGATATTGGTTGTAGTTCCCTGTACTATTAAGGAGGAGTTTGTGTTTATTCTATATATAATAGTTTGCATCTGCTAATCCTAGATTCCCAGTGTGTTCTATCTGCCCACACCCCAGCCCTCCTCTCTGCTTCTCTCTTAATTTGCCAAGTGCTTTTTTGCTCACCGTTGAGTCTGGGCAAGTAAAGTTGCAGATCTCCTTGCTGTCAGATGAGAGTGCTCTGGAGTGATATGCAGGTTCATATCGTATAACCCAGGGAATGAAAAGCACCACCAAAATTGTAGGTCTCTGGAGAGTCCCTTCTGCTCCCTGCTGGGACCTAGAACAGTAATTGCCTCATAGTTGTAGGATGAAAGCAGGTTGCAGCCTCATGTCCCATTTGGCTTCTTATCAGTAACATTTTTTAAAATGGTACGATTTTTAAAGTCTTTTTTGAATCTGTTGTAATACTGCTTTATTTTCCTTCTTTGAAAACGTTTTCGTTTTCTGACTGGAAGGCATGTGGATTCTTATTTCCCTGGCTAGGTAATCAAAGCCATACCCCACACTGGAAGGCAAGGTCTCAACCACTGGAGTTCCAGGGACGTCCTCACACCCGTTTTATGGATGAGCACAGTGAGATCTGGCCAAGTCAAACAGCTTGTCCAGGGTCACATAATCCGTGGATGTCTAATTGGCATTTGAATGGTAGCAGCCAGGATCTAGAATACCCTCTTGACCTGGCTTTGAGCTCACTTGTGAATTCACACCAGGCCTGCTGACCACAGCTCTCGGGTGTCCACAGACTGATTGTTCTTACATGTGGGTTTTTAAAGCAACCTCGCTGAAGAGTCAGTGTGGCTGAGATAAAATCCAAGTCTTAGGGTTATGTCTCTTATTTAGTATTTCTGTCCCCCCATTTTGAATAAAAGAAGAATTTTTATCAAGTCTCTGAGTTTCAGAATAGAAAGGGTTCAACTAACTATTAGGTGTGGTCACATCCTCAAGGTTTTTAGAATTGCCTCTGGGGCAGCCGGTGACTCAGTGTGCTCAGGGATCCACATAGCTGAGACAGGGTTCCTGCGTACCTTAGTTACAGAGGTGCTCACCTTGGATCCAAAGTGCAAGCCATGGGCAGGGGGTGGGATTTGGGGGTAGAGGTGGTC
>SJYW01052119.1:0-11503 GCA_006410735.1 Raphicerus campestris
TCATGCATTGGAGAAGGAAATGGCAACCCACTCCAGTGTTCTTGCCTGGAGAATCCCAGGGACAGGGGAGCCTGGTTGGTTGCCGTCTATGGGGTCGGACACAACTGAAGCAACTTAGCAGCAGCATATTAAGATATGATTATGACTGACTGGTGGTATTATACAGCAGAAACCAACACAACATTGTAAAGCAACTTTCCTCCAATTAAAAAAAAGGAAAAAGAAAAAGTGTACGATGTAAAAAATTTTTTAACATTCCAGAATGAACTTTTTGGCCAAAACAATATGGCCCCTCAGTAACTGGATACTTTACCATGCAAGAAGACCCAGCATTGATCCTAGGACTGTTCACTTTGCCAAAAAAAAAAACCAGTCTGGGCCTCTTTCCAACTCCATCATTCTGCAAATCTCTCCTAAAACGCAAATATCCCCTTTTGTTCTAACCTGTTTCTACCTGGTTTCTTGTTAATTCTATGTTCTTATCTTCCAAGTTGTCTTGATCCTTCTGTCTGTTGCCTGCTGATTGCTGGCGTGGCTGCAGATACCCTAATGGCTTGGAGGGATGAGGTGAGTATAAGGTTGATGTGAATATACCAGTTCCATAGAATCAGACAGAGACTTCAGTGTCTGAGCAAAGTCACAGCTTTAGGAAGCAAAAGGCTCAGTGATGACATGGCCAGAAACATGCTGGGCCTGAGTACACATCCAGATGCATAAGTCACTAAACTCCAGGGAAAGTGTGGACCTGGGAGGAGCAGGAGGCTGTGCCCCAGAGGATCCCTGAGGGTCTACACGCCGTCACAGAAGGGAAAGACCATCGCTCTGAGAACCAAAATCACAGTATCCACCACACTCCCTTCAACCAAAAAAAAGTCCATCTCTTTCTTTTTGGCTATGCCTAATGGCTTGCAGGATCGTAGTTTCCTGACCAGGGATCTAAGTCATGCTCCCTGCAGTGGAAGCACAAAATCCGAACCATGGGGCCTCCAGGGGAGTCCCCAAGGCTGCCTTTCTTTGATGCCCTGGCCATTTGGCAGTATTCTCCAATTTTTTATTCTTCCTACTCAAATTCTAAGTTCCCCTCCTACCGGGACTTCCTCAACTGACTCAAGGGATAAACTTTATTCCAATCAAAAGCCAGAGGCATCCGTGGTGAAAGTGCATCCCTGGCTAAGCCCAGCATCCTCCTGACCCCAGTGACCTCTGCTCCTCTCCCAGAGCCACTGTGAGAGCTGGGGTCTCACAGTTTAAGCCTCTGTCTCCTCACAACCCACTGGACATCCAGCCCCAGTCCATCTCTCCCAGTGGTCCTTCCTGACTCTCAACCTGCACTAAGCCCTCACCCCCTGCCTCACCCCTAGGGCATTCCATCAGGGATCACACTGTGGTGATGCTGAGTCCAGAATGCTGAGGGAGCTCAAGAAACGCTGGTTCAACTAAACCCATCTTCCTGGTCTAACTAACACTCCAGCATTTCCATGGCAAGTGCCTCAAACCCTAGAATGGTTTACTAAACCAGAGCTCCCATCCTGCCCCTGCCCTCGTGTTCTGAGGCTGGTCACCCCTCTCTTGCTCCTATCAGAGGTGGATGGTGTCACAGACTCCATCTCTACCAAGGTCTCCATGTCAGCCTGAGATCCCTCCTAGTTATTTACAACACACNTTTTTTTTTTTTTTTTTCATTGATTGGAGAAGGCACTGACAACCCACTCCAGTACTCTTGCCTGGAGAATCCCATGGATGGAGGAGCCTGGTAGGCTGCAGTCCATGGGGTCACAAAGAGTCAGACAGGACTGAGCGACTTCACTTTCACTTTTCACTTTCATGCATTGGAGAAGGAAATGGCAACCCACTCCAGTGTTCTTGCCTGGAGAATCCCAGGGACAGGGGAGCCTGGTTGGTTGCCGTCTATGGGGTCGGACACAACTGAAGCAACTTAGCAGCAGCATATTAAGATATGATTATGACTGACTGGTGGTATTATACAGCAGAAACCAACACAACATTGTAAAGCAACTTTCCTCCAATTAAAAAAAAGGAAAAAGAAAAAGTGTACGATGTAAAAAATTTTTTAACATTCCAGAATGAACTTTTTGGCCAAAACAATATGGCCCCTCAGTAACTGGATACTTTACCATGCAAGAAGACCCAGCATTGATCCTAGGACTGTTCACTTTGCCAAAAAAAAACCAGTCTGGGCCTCTTTCCAACTCCATCATTCTGCAAATCTCTCCTAAAACGCAAATATCCCCTTTTGTTCTAACCTGTTTCTACCTGGTTTCTTGTTAATTCTATGTTCTTATCTTCCAAGTTGTCTTGATCCTTCTGTCTGTTGCCTGCTGATTGCTGGTGTGGCTGCAGATACCCTAATGGCTTGGAGGGATGAGGTGAGTATAAGGTTGATGTGAATATACCAGTTCCATAGAATCAGACAGAGACTTCAGTGTCTGAGCAAAGTCACAGCTTTAGGAAGCAAAAGGCTCAGTGATGACATGGCCAGAAACATGCTGGGCCTGAGTACACATCCAGATGCATAAGTCACTAAACTCCAGGGAAAGTGTGGACCTGGGAGGAGCAGGAGGCTGTGCCCCAGAGGATCCCTGAGGGTCTACACGCCGTCACAGAAGGGAAAGACCATCGCTCTGAGAACCAAAATCACAGTATCCACCACACTCCCTTCAACCAAAAAAAAGTCCATCTCTTTCTTTTTGGCTATGCCTAATGGCTTGCAGGATCGTAGTTTCCTGACCAGGGATCTAAGTCATGCTCCCTGCAGTGGAAGCACAAAATCCGAACCATGGGGCCTCCAGGGGAGTCCCCAAGGCTGCCTTTCTTTGATGCCCTGGCCATTTGGCAGTATTCTCCAATTTTTTATTCTTCCTACTCAAATTCTAAGTTCCCCTCCTACCGGGACTTCCTCAACTGACTCAAGGGATAAACTTTATTCCAATCAAAAGCCAGAGGCATCCATGGTGAAAGTGCATCCCTGGCTAAGCCCAGCATCCTCCTGACCCCAGTGACCTCNTGGGACTTCCTCAACTGACTCATGGGATAAACTTTATTCCAATCAAAAGCCAGAGGCATCCATGGTGAAAGTGCATCCCTGGCTAAGCCCAGCATCCTCGTGACCCCAGTGACCTCTGCTCCTCTCCCAGAGCCACTGTGAGAGCTGGGGTCTCACAGTGTAAGCCTCTGTCTCCTCACAACCCACTGGACATCCAGCCCCAGTCCATCTCTCCCAGTGGTCCTTCCTGACTCTCAACCTGCACTAAGCCCTCACCCCCTGCCTCACCCCTAGGGCATTCCATCAGGGATCACACTGTGGTGATGCTGAGTCCAGAATGCTGAGGGAGCTCAAGAAATGCTGGTTCAACTAAACCCATCTTCCTGGTCTAACTAACACTCCAGCATTTCCATGGCAAGTGCCTCAAACCCTAGAATGGTTTACTAAACCAGAGCTCCCATCCTGCCCCTGCCCTCGTGTTCTGAGGCTGGTCACCCCTCTCTTGCTCCTATCAGAGGTGGATGGTGTCACAGACTCCATCTCTACCAAGGTCTCCATGTCAGCCTGAGATCCCTCCTAGTTATTTACAACACACTCCTCTTCCAATACACCTTGACTTTCCTACATGCTTCTGTTCAAACTGAGCTCGGCTACCTTCAGGGTGTTCGTAAACTTTTCCAGTATGTTGCAACACAAAGAACATAGAAACTCTTTCAATTTCCTGTATTTCAAGTCCCTCCACCCTTGCCACACACACACACCTGTAAGCATCTTTACGTTCAAGCCCATCCTTTACAAACATTTAGTTGTTCTTTTTTTTTTTTTTTTCGTTTAGGAACTCACATTTAATCCTGTGTAGTTGTCAGATTACATGTAAACATAGTATTCTTTATAATTATCACCAATATGACTTATCACTGTCATGGACTTCAGATGACTTCTTGGCTTTTTCTAGCTTTCTCTCCAAGCCTTCTAATCTTTCAAATGTTTATTTCTCTCTTCTCAATTCAGTTCAGTTCAGTTCAGTCACTCAGTCGTGTCTGACTCTTTGTGACCCCATGAATCAGCACGCCAGGCCTCCCTGTCCCTCACCAACTCCCGGAGTTCACTCAGACTCAAGTCCATCGAGTCAGTGATGCCATTCAGCCATCTCAGCCTCTGTTGCCCCCTTCTCCTCCTGCCCTCAATCCCTCCCTGCATGCTGCAAATGACACTATTCCATTCTTTTTTTATGGCTGAGTGCATATATGTACCACAACTTCTGTATCCGTTCATCTGTTGATAGACATCTAGGTTACTTCCATGTCCTGGCTACTGTAAACAGTGCTTCAGTGAACACTGGGTGGATGTATCCTTTCAGACCATGCTTTTCTCTGGATATATGCCCAGAAGTAGGATTATAAGGTCATATGGTAGCTCTATTTTAAGTTTTTAATTTGTCCATCTTTTACTGAGGACATAAGCCCTTAAAAATGGTGAGTGAGATTGAGAGTAGGGACCGTGGCTTATTCATATGTTCACCTAATGATAAAATAAGGCTTAGAGCATAATATTGATACATATTTCTTATTCTTTCTTTCTCATTAAGATAGAAGGGAAAATAAAGAGGACAAAAAGCCAAGAGAATAAATAAATTTTATTTATTTTAGTATAGGCCAATCACTGTGCTGAATGGTTTTCCTATATAATATGTGGATACTATGAAATTCCTATTTTAACCAATGAAACACTACAGGTTGGGGATATTATTAAACCAGTGCTCAGACAGAAGGGTTGGGATTGAACTCAGGCACCTCACTGCCAGTTATATTAACCACTTTTTATTAAATGCTTCCTAAGAGAATATAGGATGGAAGCACTTTATGTGCATGATATGCAAGGCTTCAAGCAGGAGTAAGAGGGCAGAAACCAGAAGAAAGTGAGACTGGCAGGCTTCGCTCATTGTGGAAAGTCCTCATTGTCAAAGAGGAGCAAAAAGTAAAGTTGAGGACATGATTTGGTGCCAAATGGCCTTGAAGATATGACATCAACTATTTTCAGTCATAAAAAAAATAATGAAATAATAGCACTTGCAGCAACATGGATGGACCTTGAGATTATCATACTAAGTGAAATAAGTCAGAAAAAGAAAACAAACACCATATGATATCACTTATATATGAAATCTAAAATATGACACAAATGAACTTATCTACGAAACAGAAAGATTCACAGAAATGAAAAACAAACTTATGGTTACGAAAGGGAGTGGAAGAGGAGTAAATTAGGAGCTTGGGATTAACATCTATACACAACTATATATGAAATAGATTAAGCAACAAGGAGACCTACTGTACAGCACAAAGAATTATACTCAATATTTTTAATAAACTATAAGGAAAAATAATCTGAAAAAATATATGTTGTGTATAACTGAATTATTGTGCTATACACCTGAAACTAACATGACATTCTAAATTGACTATACTTCAATTGAAATAAAATAGAAATGAAGTCAATTTTATTGGCAGTGAAGGTATTATGAAGTATTAATCCAAAAATTTCATTAAATGTACTTCATATCTGTCATATTCAAAGTTGAGTTGTGATAAGAATTATAAAGAAAGAGCAGATTAAAAGATCCAAAATCCTAAGAACTAGGAGCTTACAGCAGAGAAGGCAATGGCACCCCACTCCAGTACTCTTGCCTGGAGAGTTCCATGGACGGAGGAGCCTGGAAGGATGTAGTCCATGGGGTCACTGAGAGTTGGACATGACTCAGTGACTTCACTTTCACTTTTCACTTTGATGCATTGGAGAAGGAAATGGCAACCCACTCCAGTGTTCTTGCCTGGAGAATCCCAGGGATGGCGGAGCCTGATGGGCTGCTGTCTATGGGGTCGCACAGAGTCAGACATGACTGAAGCAACTTAGCAGCAGCAGCAGGAGCTTACAGGGAAAATATACCTTAATCACAAATATCTATAACAGAAGATAGAAAATTATTATTATAAAAATAAATGTTATAAGACTTCAGAAAAAGTAGAGATTTTTGAAGATAAGGGGGCAATTTTATGAACAGTGGCAGTTCATAGACAGTAAAAAAGGAAATAGACCTGGCGTTGGGAGGAAGCTCATCCTGGGTGGAAGAAACAGCCTAGCAGAAGTGCTGAGGTGGGAAGCAGGGGCAAAACTTGAGAGCTGAGTTTGCCCAGAATCCTCAGTCTACAAGGAGGAACGGCACCCTCAGCGAGGCAAGCCCTCCACCACTTCTACAGATGCTCCTGAAGCCTCAGACAATGGGATGCACTCTATGTGTATCAGCTGAAAATCATATTCTCATAGCTGAGTGAAAAGACTAATCTGACAGGCTGTGTGGTGTGAAAGGAAAATGTGACCATTTGGCTCAAGGTGTTCATGAATAATACAACAGATAACCAACAAGGACCTACTGTATAGCACAGGGAAACCTATTCAATATTCTGTAATGGCCTATATGGGGAAAAAACATCTGAAAAAGAGTGGATATATGTATAATTGAACTTCCCTGTACACCTAGAAGTAACACAACATTGCAAGTCAGCTACACTCTAATATAAAATAAGAATTAAGTAAAAAAGTAAAATTTTGAATGTATAAGAAAACTGTGGTACATATACACAATGGAGTATTACTCAGCCATTAAAAAGAATACATTTGAATCAGTTCTAATGAGATGGATGAAACTGGAGCCTATATACAGAGTGAAGTAAGCCAGAAAGAAAAATACCAATATAGTATACTAATGCATATATATGGAATTTAGAAAGATGGTAATGATAACCCTGTATGTGAGACAGCAAAAGAGACACAGATGTATAGAACAGTCTTTTGGACTCTGTGGGACAGAGAGAGGGTGGGATGACTTGGCAAAATGGCATTGAAACATGTATAATATCATATATGAAATGAATCGCCAGTCCAGGTTCAATGCATGATACAGGATGCTTGGGGCTGGTGCACTGGGATGACCCAGAGGAATGGTACAGGGAGGGAGGTGGGAGAGGGGTTCAGGATGGGGAACACATGTATACCCGTGGCAGATTCATGTTGATGTATAGCAATATTGTAAAGTAATTACCCTCCAATTAAAATAAATACATTAAAAATAAAAAAGAAGAGCTTGTCAAAACAGGCAAACTTTTTAAAAAAGTAAAATTGATGGGGCATAACTAAAGGGGTCTATCAAGCAAAAAAAGAGGGGGGTACAAGAGTGGAACATTAAAATCATTCCAGTGGAGTGGTGTAATAAAAGAACACTTTAGGAAGATCAAACTCGAGAAAGGTACAAAGTGATCAATGAAAACAAGTGAATGATGAACCTATGCTAATCGGTGCAGGACTCAACAGAGTTCTGAATGGATGGTGACAAGAGGAAACGAATTGGGGATCTAAAATACATTTCAAAACAGGAATGAACAAGAATTGATGTTACAATAAGTATCATGAACGGAATCACAGAATTAAAATCAGATCTGAGGTTTAAAGCTGGAGGAATTTGTGATCCACTAACAACAGTAAGGAATTTACTATAAGAAAAAGGTTGTTTTAAAGTTGGGGGGAAATAAACTCAAATTTGGGCAGGTTGAGTTGCATAAGGCAGCTTTATGCAACAGTTAACCTCAATCAAACCTTCCTAAAGTTACTGCTACACCCATACACTTTCTTTTTCAAGATTATACTTCGTTAAGACACACAGCACCTTCCATTTCAGATTTGCAGTTTCTCAGAAACTCTACAGACATTTGATACTTCTAAATACTTCAAGTAACCATTAGCTTATGTTTTTCATCTTGTTGAATACTACTGTAGCAGAAGTAGAGAGATCAAAGAATAATATCAGTCTAACTTTTCTATGCTTTAACTTTTCGGTTCTATAGGAACCAGAAATTATAGTCACAGCTGAAATGGATCCTCCGACATTCNGGGATAAACTTTATTCCAATCAAAAGCCAGAGGCATCCATGGTGAAAGTGCATCCCTGGCTAAGCCCAGCATCCTCGTGACCCCAGTGACCTCTGCTCCTCTCCCAGAGCCACTGTGAGAGCTGGGGTCTCACAGTGTAAGCCTCTGTCTCCTCACAACCCACTGGACATCCAGCCCCAGTCCATCTCTCCCAGTGGTCCTTCCTGACTCTCAACCTGCACTAAGCCCTCACCCCCTGCCTCACCCCTAGGGCATTCCATCAGGGATCACACTGTGGTGATGCTGAGTCCAGAATGCTGAGGGAGCTCAAGAAACGCTGGTTCAACTAAACCCATCTTCCTGGTCTAACTAACACTCCAGCATTTCCATGGCAAGTGCCTCAAACCCTAGAATGGTTTACTAAACCAGAGCTCCCATCCTGCCCCTGCCCTCGTGTTCTGAGGCTGGTCACCCCTCTCTTGCTCCTATCAGAGGTGGATGGTGTCACAGACTCCATCTCTACCAAGGTCTCCATGTCAGCCTGAGATCCCTCCTAGTTATTTACAACACACTCCTCTTCCAATACACCTTGACTTTCCTACATGCTTCTGTTCAAACTGAGCTCGGCTACCTTCAGGGTGTTCGTAAACTTTTCCAGTATGTTGCAACACAAAGAACATAGAAACTCTTTCAATTTCCTGTATTTCAAGTCCCTCCACCCTTGCCACACACACACACCTGTAAGCATCTTTACGTTCAAGCCCATCCTTTACAAACATTTAGTTGTTCTTTTTTTTTTTTTTTTCGTTTAGGAACTCACATTTAATCCTGTGTAGTTGTCAGATTACATGTAAACATAGTATTCTTTATAATTATCACCAATATGACTTATCACTGTCATGGACTTCAGATGACTTCTTGGCTTTTTCTAGCTTTCTCTCCAAGCCTTCTAATCTTTCAAATGTTTATTTCTCTCTTCTCAATTCAGTTCAGTTCAGTTCAGTCACTCAGTCGTGTCTGACTCTTTGTGACCCCATGAATCAGCATGCCAGGCTTCCCTGTCCCTCACCAACTCCCGGAGTTCACTCAGACTCAAGTCCATCGAGTCAGTGATGCCATTCAGCCATCTCAGCCTCTGTTGTCCCCTTCTCCTCCTGCCCTCAATCCCTCCCTGCACGCTGCAAATGACACTATTCCATTCTTTTTTTATGGCTGAGTGCATATATGTACCACAACTTCTGTATCCGTTCATCTGTTGATAGACATCTAGGTTACTTCCATGTCCTGGCTACTGTAAACAGTGCTTCAGTGAACACTGGGTGGATGTATCCTTTCAGACCATGCTTTTCTCTGGATATATGCCCAGAAGTAGGATTATAAGGTCATATGGTAGCTCTATTTTAAGTTTTTAATTTGTCCATCTTTTACTGAGGACATAAGCCCTTAAAAATGGTGAGTGAGATTGAGAGTAGGGACCGTGGCTTATTCATATGTTCACCTAATGATAAAATAAGGCTTAGAGCATAATATTGATACATATTTCTTATTCTTTCTTTCTCATTAAGATAGAAGGGAAAATAAAGAGGACAAAAAGCCAAGAGAATAAATAAATTTTATTTATTTTAGTATAGGCCAATCACTGTGCTGAATGGTTTTCCTATATAATATGTGGATACTATGAAATTCCTATTTTAACCAATGAAACACTACAGGTTGGGGATATTATTAAACCAGTACTCAGACAGAAGGGTTGGGATTGAACTCAGGCACCTCACTGCCAGTTATATTAACCACTTTTTATTAAATGCTTCCTAAGAGAATATAGGATGGAAGCACTTTATGTGCATGATATGCAAGGCTTCAAGCAGGAGTAAGAGGGCAGAAACCAGAAGAAAGTGAGACTGGCAGGCTTCGCTCATTGTGGAAAGTCCTCATTGTCAAAGAGGAGCAAAAAGTAAAGTTGAGGACATGATTTGGTGCCAAATGGCCTTGAAGATATGACATCAACTATTTTCAGTCATAAAAAAAATAATGAAATAATAGCACTTGCAGCAACATGGATGGACCTTGAGATTATCATACTAAGTGAAATAAGTCAGAAAAAGAAAACAAACACCATATGATATCACTTATATATGAAATCTAAAATATGACACAAATGAACTTATCTACGAAACAGAAAGATTCACAGAAATGAAAAACAAACTTATGGTTACGAAAGGGAGTGGAAGAGGAGTAAATTAGGAGCTTGGGATTAACATCTATACACAACTATATATGAAATAGATTAAGCAACAAGGAGACCTACTGTACAGCACAAAGAATTATACTCAATATTTTTAATAAACTATAAGGAAAAATAATCTGAAAAAATATATGTTGTGTATAACTGAATTATTGTGCTATACACCTGAAACTAACATGACATTCTAAATTGACTATACTTCAATTGAAATAAAATAGAAATGAAGTCAATTTTATTTGCAGTGAATGTATTATGAAGTATTAATCCAAAAATTTCATTAAATGTACTTCATATCTGTCATATTCAAAGTTGAGTTGTGATAAGAATTATAAAGAAAGAGCAGATTAAAAGATCCAAAATCCTAAGAACTAGGAGCTTACAGCAGAGAAGGCAATGGCACCCCACTCCAGTACTCTTGCCTGGAGAGTTCCATGGACGGAGGAGCCTGGAAGGATGTAGTCCATGGGGTCACTGAGAGTTGGACATGACTCAGTGACTTCACTTTCACTTTTCACTTTGATGCATTGGAGAAGGAAATGGCAACCCACTCCAGTGTTCTTGCCTGGAGAATCCCAGGGATGGCGGAGCCTGATGGGCTGCTGTCTATGGGGTCGCACAGAGTCAGACATGACTGAAGCAACTTAGCAGCAGCAGCAGGAGCTTACAGGGAAAATATACCTTAATCACAAATATCTATAACAGAAGATAGAAAATTATTATTATAAAAATAAATGTTATAAGACTTCAGAAAAAGTAGAGATTTTTGTAGATAAGGGGGCAATTTTATGAACAGTGGCAGTTCATAGACAGTAAAAAAGGAAATAGATCTGGCGTTGGGAGGAAGCTCATCCTGGGTGGAAGAAACAGCCTAGCAGAAGTGCTGAGGTGGGAAGCAGGGGCAAAACTTGAGAGCTGAGTTTGCCCAGAATCCTCAGTCTACAAGGGGGAATGGCACCCTCAGCGAGGCAAGCCCTCCACCACTTCTACAGATGCTCCTGAAGCCTCAGACAATGGGATGCACTCTATGTGTATCAGCTGAAAATCATATTCTCATAGCTGAGTGAAAAGACTAATCTGACAGGCTGTGTGGTGTGAAAGGAAAATGTGACCATTTGGCTCAAGGTGTTCATGAATAATACAACAGATAACCAACAAGGACCTACTGTATAGCACAGGGAAACCTATTCAATATTCTGTAATGGCCTATATGGGGAAAAAACATCTGAAAAAGAGTGGATATATGTATAATTGAACTTCCCTGTACACCTAGAAGTAACACAACATTGCAAGTCAGCTACACTCTAATATAAAATAAGAATTAAGTAAAAAAG
>SJYW01052119.1:17985-32609 GCA_006410735.1 Raphicerus campestris
AACTAAAGGGGTCTATCAAGCAAAAAAAGAGGGGGGTACAAGAGTGGAACATTAAAATCATTCCAGTGGAGTGGTGTAATAAAAGAACACTTTAGGAAGATCAAACTCGAGGAAGGTACAAAGTGATCAATGAAAACAAGTGAATGATGAACCTATGCTAATCGGTGCAGGACTCAACAGAGTTCTGAATGGATGGTGACAAGAGGAAACGAATTGGGGATCTAAAACACATTTCAAAACAGGAATGAACAAGAATTGATGTTACAATAAGTATCATGAACGGAATCACAGAATTAAAATCAGATCTGAGGTTTAAAGCTGGAGGAATTTGTGATCCACTAACAACAGTAAGGAATTTACTATAAGAAAAAGGTTGTTTTAAAGTTGGGGGGAAATAAACTCAAATTTGGGCAGGTTGAGTTGCATAAGGCAGCTTTATGCAACAGTTAACCTCAATCAAACCTTCCTAAAGTTACTGCTACACCCATACACTTTCTTTTTCAAGATTATACTTCGTTAAGACACACAGCACCTTCCATTTCAGATTTGCAGTTTCTCAGAAACTCTACAGACATTTGATACTTCTAAATACTTCAAGTAACCATTAGCTTATGTTTTTCATCTTGTTGAATACTACTGTAGCAGAAGTAGAGAGATCAAAGAATAATATCAGTCTAACTTTTCTATGCTTTAACTTTTCGGTTCTATAGGAACCAGAAATTATAGTCACAGCTGAAATGGATCCTCCGACATTCCACAATGTCCTATTTGGCCATTGGTATGAAGAGCCAGCAATAAAGAATCTAAAAACATCTTTGGCCATATGAAAGTTACTTACTTCAAGAAAAGCTGTCAGATGACTTTGATCTTACTGCTTTAGTAATATGAACCAGCACAGACAGTCATATAAAGGGCAGGCCAATTAAGGTTGTTTAATGAATAAACCAAATAAAACTATCAAATACCAGATTAGAAGAAAAATAATCAGAGAGAAGGATACAGAGGCAAATGTAAGTGGGGAAAATTTTTCTTTCAGTTAAAAAAAAATTAAATCCAATTCTTAAGCCATAATTAAATGGCCTGAAAAGTTTAAAGATAGTCTATGCCATACTTAAACATATGAAAGTTGACGCTGTCCAAAAAAATATCTTGCTTGTAGAAATTATAAAGAACCAAACATCGTAGCAATGTTATGACTTTAATGGTAGGAAAAGTAAAAAATAGTAAAAGAGAAGCTAGATAAGCAGTCTATGTTCAGATGATCAAGGAATAAATATATTAGGGGTTAGGGTTAGTGTCAGGGTTATTTTTTCTCACACTATAACCTGTCTTCTGGTTCTTACCAATCACATCTAATGTCTGAAGACATATTAATCTAGGCATGATATTTTCTCATAAACAAGGTTATCAATGCTTTTCTCTTTAATAAAGACTTGAAAATGGTGTGTTTCAGAGTTTAGAAGAGATATTTGTCCAATGCACTATAATCTTTAAGTTAAAAATGGTCGATAGTATATACCAAATTGGTGAGCTCTATACATTTATTAACAATTAAAATGATACAGTTAAATAATAGAATAGACATAAACAATCAGTGAATTTGGGTAAAAATAGTTTATTATTAGAAATAATATTTTTTCAACCAATAAAACTACTTTGCCTGAGTAAAATAAATGAATCCCCATATTAAGGTCATTCAGGGTGTGTGTGAAAACGATTCCTGAACTAAATATTTGAAATCTTATTAGGCAAGAGGATTAGCTTAAGTTGGGTATAACAATTTAGACTCTGAAAAAGAAACTAGGAAACTTAACCATGGTCTCATTCGAGAAATTGCTGCAGAATCTGCCTAAGGGTTGAAACAGACTCCACTGAAATGCTCTGGAGAACTGGGTCCCCAGACAGACCCTTCTCAGATTACACAGAGCAATTGCTGTAGGCCTGACCACAAAAAAGACCATGCGCTCTGAAACGCTCCATGCAGGACAACCTGCTGGCATTCCTGCTAGATTAAACAATATGTCCCTACAACTCACCAGATGGATTTTTTGATAACATCAAACCCCAAATCTAAAAACTTTCAGCAGCCAGACATTCAGTACAAAATCTCCCCTGATTGTTGCCAACACAGCAGCTGCCAGGAGCCCAAACCTAACAGAGTGTTTTCCATCTTCCCATTAAAAAGAGGGGGAGGAAAGGACATCTTCTCTGTCCACAACTGTCTGATTTGACTTTGATTTGGAGGAAAGTTGGGGGAAAGGAAAGGAGGAAAGAAAAAAATATTTTGGCTACACCAGGATAATGGGAAAGTCCCTTTAACAGCCTTCTGATTTCTGAATGGTTTCCTGTCTTTGTTTGGGGTAAGAGAGAAGCCAGGATATATGAAATCTTATTTTTAGTTTAATTCTGTGGAAAAGACTGTATCTCACCAACTCCAATGAGTTCAAAGAAAGGAGAAAGAGTAAATAAACAGTTTACAAGCAGGCTGTCCTTCTTAGAAGAAGTAAACTGGACTTTTCTAAAACAAGAAGTAAAATAGAAAACATTGAAATAAATCTAGGCAAAAATAAGATTCAGCTTAAGCCATAACTACCCAAATAATCTAGATGGGTGTATGACAATGGGATTGGCTTTTATAGTCTCTTTTGATTTATTAAGAAGGAGGGACAGGAATCATTGTTGTGATTCGAATATGCTTCAGAAGTATTCTGGAGTCAAAACCTCTAGCTCATTGATTTGGCTACAGCTGAAAAACTGGATGATGAATGGATACAAAAGTTGTGGTATATATATGTATGGAATATTATTCAGCCATAAAAAGGAAATGATTTGAGTCAGTCGAAGTGAGATGAGTAAAGCTAGAACCTGCTATACAGAGTGAAGTAAGTTAGAAAGAGAGAAACAAATATATTAATGCATATATATATATGGAATCTAGAAAAATGGTACTGATGAACCTATTTGCAGGCAGGAATAGAGACACAGAGATAGAAAACAGATTGTAGATACAATGGAGGAAGGAAAGGTAGGACAAGTTCAAAGAGTAGTATTGAAATATGTACATTAGCACATGTAAAATAGATAGCTAGTGGGAAATTGCTATATAACACAGGGAGCTCAATCCAGTGTTCTGTGCCACCCTAGAAGGGTGGGATGGGATGGAGGATGGGAGGGAGGGAACATATGTTTACTTATGGCTAATTTACATTGTTGTATGGCAGAAGCCAACCCACTGCATAGCGTTTATCCTCCAATTTAAAAAAAAAAGAAAGAAGAAGCTGGATGAACACTGTGAGGAGCACAAAAAAGGTTCATGCTTCCCATAGCTACCATGCTAGCATGGCCTTAGCATAGGAATTCCTCCTAGAAGCCTTCAAGCACTGCAGTTCCTGCAGATTTGCCAGGACACATGTCATGGCTGAAGAGCTCTAAAGAGAACTCAGCAGTGTGGGATTCAGCTGGTTCAGCAGAAGTGTAGCAGATGAGTAGCTTACCATTGTGCTGGATGTGAGGTGATCTCCTTCTCTGGTAATTGCTGTCCTTTAATGACTAGGGAAGAAATGATTGTTCCTTTATAATTCAGTTGGTAAAGAATCTGCCTGCAGGAGACGCTGGTTTGACTTCTGGGTCAGGAAGATCCACTGGAGAAGGGACTGGCTACTAGACCTTGGGGTCACAGAGTTGGACATGATTGAGTGACTTTTATTTTTACTTTCACTAATGACTAGGACCTTTAATGATGGAGTGGAATGGAATCAGTACTCTAAGTAATAGACCCACAACATTTTGTGGGAACTGAGATAGAATGCATTCATTATGTCACGAAGCGATGGAATCTTGAACTGTAAGAATAAGACTGAATTGGCAAATATCCAGGAGGATTAAGGAGAAATAGCAATCTAGATGAGAAAACATGTTCAGAGGTATAGACAGTTCTAAGAAGGTTCGTTCAAAATTCTGACAGTTAAATGAAATATACAGAGAACATTTCATGGTACGTGGTTGGACCTAAAGATGATCAGACTAAGTGAAGTCGGCCAATACACATTATTATACTGTGTATTGTAGATACACTGTACTATATATAAAGTAAACAACAAGGATCTCCTGTATAGCACAGGGAACTATACTCAGTATCTTAAAATAATCTATAAGGGAAAATAATCTGAAAAAAGTACATATTTTGAATCACTTTGCTGTACACCTGAAGCATTGTAAATTAACTATACTTCAATTTAAAAAAAAAAAAAAACAGAAAGAAAACATTCTATGTTGGTAAGTGAGATTGCAAACCATGTAGCAAATTCTTCCATCTCCATTTGCACAGCATCTGTGCTGTGACTTTAGAAGGGGTGGATTCTATTTCTTTACCCATTAGATATGGGCTTTACTATGTGACTTGCTTTGGCCACTGGGACATTACTGAATGTGGCACAATCAGCCCCTTTTTGACAGGCCAGATGACTGCATTCTCATAGACAAGTCCAGGTGAAGCTAAGACTCATAGAAAATTCAGACTCATAGAACAGTAAGCTAAGAAATTATTGTTCTTTTAAGACCCCAAGTTTTGGGCCTGGTTGCCTACACTGCAAAAGTTGATAGCTGAGACGCCATAGAAGAGTCAGTATTCTTAAATGTTGGTGGGGGGGAGGAAGCGTCACTCTGCAAACGATAACTACCACATATTCACTGCAAAGGGAGAGAGTACAAAATCTCATCCAATCGAGTCAGGTCTGCGATCTCTGAAACATGCTTTTTCTCTCTAGTTCCACCATGGTCCTCTCTTATTGCTTGATATTCTATAAACTCAAGTCAAGATGCAATGTCTCTTACTATCAACCCCTGCCCATACATATAAAATAGACAGGTCAAGAGGAAGGTGCATACACGACATATAAAAGAAGGAAACAGTAGATGCTGCAAGTGGTCAAAGGCTGCACTCATCTTTCTCTTTCTTTCTCTGAGCCACTTTGTCCTCAGCTGGCTACTCAGTAAATTCGGGTTCTTTCCCCAGTGAGATAACCTAGACCTTCATTCTCATGCTATAATGTTCTACTAATTTTTATCCTTGGACGTTCTCATGGTACACCCTCTGTTCTGGACTCAGTCCCTCCTGCCCCATTTACATACCACCCACACATGTTGATAACAGGAAGCAAGTCCTGTTAGGGTACAAATCAGAGCAGGAAGTAAGTTGTGGAGAACTCAGCCAGTCCATCTTCTCCATTGCCATGAATCTGAGATTCCTCCTTTGGATCCTAGATAAGGGATCAGGAAACTTTTTCTTAAAAGGCAAGATAGTAAACATTTTAGACTACAAGACAAAATTAAGGATAAAACATGGATATTTATATAACCATTTAAACTGAGACCACTGTATAGAACAAGGAAATATGCTCAGTAATTTGTAATAGCCTATAAGAGTAAAGATTATATATATATATGAATCACTTTGCAATACAGCATAAACTAGCACAACATTGTAAGTCAACTGCACGTCAATAAAATAATAAAGTTAAAACATACAAACCAATCTTAGCTCAGGAGCTATAAAGTACATATATAAATAAAACTCAAAGACAAGCCAGCGATCAAATTGGGCTGCCAGGGCCATAAATTGCTGACCCCTAGTCTAGGTGATGCCAGGTATTTTTGGCGCATGGAATTATTTTGGCATTGGTGACCAAGTCAAGACTTCAGTCAATGAATGGTACAAACAATGAGAACCACTCCCAATGCTGGTATGTGAGCCTCTATCAGGAAACTTAACCTGGTTTAACATTAAGCTTCTCTCTTGACCTAATAGGCACAGAACCTGTCCCACACATCACCCCCAGGCTCTTGTTATATAAACTGACAATGCTGCACAACCCTTCAGTGTGCAAGCCTTGTCATTCCCGATTTATTCTCTAAAGACCTCCACAGCTACCCCAGGGCACTGATTCTGACTCTAGAACTAAAGATTTCAAGGTGGTCTTAGGGAAATAATGTCGTTGGGAGAATCTCTCTTCCTCTTTCGTTGACTGCTTTAGGGGATGTTATTCTAGGCTTGAGGAGCAAGACAGGAAGCATCTAATCAGGGAGTAAGGGCAACTTCCTGCGGCAAAACCACTTTCGCTATTTGAGCAGAAAAGGGATCCACTAAAAGCTATTAGCCTCTCACTCTTCCCGGTAGGCTTGGCATCAGCATTACAAACCACAAGCTCAAGAGCCCCAGATTCACTGGAGTAAAAGTTCCACTTGAGACAAATCTACTGCTCCCAGGGCAGACCTGTCCACAAACACCCAAACTTTCATTGAAGAGCCAGACCTCTGTGCTGCGGTCTGAACTCCTGCACAAGCATCCAGAAAGGACATCCTTACCCACTCCTTCCCCCACACACCACTGCCAGAGGATCCTGCTACTCTGAGTCATGGGCTTGCAGAAATAGTCAGATTGGCAAAGTCTAGGCACCCCACTCCAATACTCTTGCCTGGAAAATCCATGGATAGAAGAGCCTGGTGGGCTGTAGTCTATGGGGTCACGCCGAAGACTCGGACACGACTGAGCGACTTCCCTTTCACTTTTCACTTTCATGCATTGGAGAAGGAAATGGCAACCCACTCCAGTGTTCTGGCCTGGAGAATCCTAGGGATGGGGGAGCCTGATGGGCTGCCGTCTATGGGGTCGCACAGAGTGGGCACAACTGAAGTGACTTAGCAGCAGCAGCAGCCACAGGGTGTCTCTTGTGCGTGTGCGCATGCTCACTTAGTCGTGACCTACTCTGTGCAACCCCATGGACTGTAGCCTGCNATATATATATATGGAATCTAGAAAAATGGTACTGATGAACCTATTTGCAGGCAGGAATAGAGACACAGAGATAGAAAACAGATTGTAGATACAATGGAGGAAGGAAAGGTAGGACAAGTTCAAAGAGTAGTATTGAAATATGTACATTAGCACATGTAAAATTGATAGCTAGTGGGAAATTGCTATATAACACAGGGAGCTCAATCCAGTGTTCTGTGCCACCCTAGAAGGGTGGGATGGGATGGAGGATGGGAGGGAGGGAACATATGTTTACTTATGGCTGATTTACATTGTTGTATGGCAGAAGCCAACCCACTGCATAGCGTTTATCCTCCAATTTAAAAAAAAAAGAAGAAGAAGCTGGATGAACACTGTGAGGAGCACAAAAAAGGTTCATGCTTCCCATAGCTACCATGCTAGCATGGCCTTAGCATAGGAATTCCTCCTAGAAGCCTTCAAGCACTGCAGTTCCTGCAGATTTGCCAGGACACATGTCATGGCTGAAGAGCTCTAAAGAGAACTCAGCAGTGTGGGATTCAGCTGGTTCAGCAGAAGTGTAGCAGATGAGTAGCTTACCATTGTGCTGGATGTGAGGTGATCTCCTTCTCTGGTAATTGCTGTCCTTTAATGACTAGGGAAGAAATGATTGTTCCTTTATAATTCAGTTGGTAAAGAATCTGCCTGCAGGAGACGCTGGTTTGACTTCTGGGTCAGGAAGATCCACTGGAGAAGGGACTGGCTACTAGACCTTGGGGTCACAGAGTTGGACATGATTGAGTGACTTTTATTTTTACTTTCACTAATGACTAGGACCTTTAATGATGGAGTGGAATGGAATCAGTACTCTAAGTAATAGACCCACAACATTTTGTGGGAACTGAGATAGAATGCATTCATTATGTCACGAAGCGATGGAATCTTGAACTGTAAGAATAAGACTGAATTGGCAAATATCCAGGAGGATTAAGGAGAAATAGCAATCTAGATGAGAAAACATGTTCAGAGGTATAGACAGTTCTAAGAAGGTTCGTTCAAAATTCTGACAGTTAAATGAAATATACAGAGAACATTTCATGGTACGTGGTTGGACCTAAAGATGATCAGACTAAGTGAAGTCGGCCAATACACATTATTATACTGTGTATTGTAGATACACTGTACTATATATAAAGTAAACAACAAGGATCTCCTGTATAGCACAGGGAACTATACTCAGTATCTTAAAATAATCTATAAGGGAAAATAATCTGAAAAAAGTACATATTTTGAATCACTTTGCTGTACACCTGAAGCATTGTAAATTAACTATACTTCAATTTAAAAAAAAAAAAAACAGAAAGAAAACATTCTATGTTGGTAAGTGAGATTGCAAACCATGTAGCAAATTCTTCCATCTCCATTTGCACAGCATCTGTGCTGTGACTTTAGAAGGGGTGGATTCTATTTCTTTACCCATTAGATATGGGCTTTACTATGTGACTTGCTTTGGCCACTGGGACATTACTGAATGTGGCACAATCAGCCCCTTTTTGACAGGCCAGATGACTGCATTCTCATAGACAAGTCCAGGTGAAGCTAAGACTCATAGAAAATTCAGACTCATAGAACAGTAAGCTAAGAAATTATTGTTCTTTTAAGACCCCAAGTTTTGGGCCTGGTTGCCTACACTGCAAAAGTTGATAGCTGAGACGCCATAGAAGAGTCAGTATTCTTAAATGTTGGTGGGGGGGAGGAAGCGTCACTCTGCAAACGATAACTACCACATATTCACTGCAAAGGGAGAGAGTACAAAATCTCATCCAATCGAGTCAGGTCTGCGATCTCTGAAACATGCTTTTTCTCTCTAGTTCCACCATGGTCCTCTCTTATTGCTTGATATTCTATAAACTCAAGTCAAGATGTAATGTCTCTTACTATCAACCCCTGCCCATACATATAAAATAGACAGGTCAAGAGGAAGGTGCATACACGACATATAAAAGAAGGAAACAGTAGATGCTGCAAGTGGTCAAAGGCTGCACTCATCTTTCTCTTTCTTTCTCTGAGCCACTTTGTCCTCAGCTGGCTACTCAGTAAATTCGGGTTCTTTCCCCAGTGAGATAACCTAGACCTTCATTCTCATGCTATAATGTTCTACTAATTTTTATCCTTGGACGTTCTCATGGTACACCCTCTGTTCTGGACTCAGTCCCTCCTGCCCCATTTACATACCAGCCACACATGTTGATAACAGGAGGCAAGTCCTGTTAGGGTACAAATCAGAGCAGGAAGTAAGTTGTGGAGAACTCAGCCAGTCCATCTTCTCCATTGCCATGAATCTGAGATTCCTCCTTTGGATCCTAGATAAGGGATCAGGAAACTTTTTCTTAAAAGGCAAGATAGTAAACATTTTAGACTACAAGACAAAATTAAGGATAAAACATGGATATTTATATAACCATTTAAACTGAGACCACTGTATAGTATAAGGAAATATGCTCAGTAATTTGTAATAGCCTATAAGAGTAAAGATTATATATATATATGAATCACTTTGCAATACAGCATAAACTAGCACAACATTGTAAGTCAACTGCACGTCAATAAAATAATAAAGTTAAAACATACAAACCAATCTTAGCTCAGGAGCTATAAAGTACATATATAAATAAAACTCAAAGACAAGCCAGCGATCAAATTGGGCTGCCAGGGCCATAAATTGCTGACCCCTAGTCTAGGTGATGCCAGGTATTTTTGGCGCATGGAATTATTTTGGCATTGGTGACCAAGTCAAGACTTCAGTCAATGAATGGTACAAACAATGAGAACCACTCCCAATGCTGGTATGTGAGCCTCTATCAGGAAACTTAACCTGGTTTAACATTAAGCTTCTCTCTTGACCTAATAGGCACAGAACCTGTCCCACACATCACCCCCAGGCTCTTGTTATATAAACTGACAATGCTGCACAACCCTTCAGTGTGCAAGCCTTGTCATTCCCGATTTATTCTCTAAAGACCTCCACAGCTACCCCAGGGCACTGATTCTGACTCTAGAACTAAAGATTTCAAGGTGGTCTTAGGGAAATAATGTCGTTGGGAGAATCTCTCTTCCTCTTTCGTTGACTGCTTTAGGGGATGTTATTCTAGGCTTGAGGAGCAAGACAGGAAGCATCTAATCAGGGAGTAAGGGCAACTTCCTGCGGCAAAACCACTTTCGCTATTTGAGCAGAAAAGGGATCCACTAAAAGCTATTAGCCTCTCACTCTTCCCGGTAGGCTTGGCATCAGCATTACAAACCACAAGCTCAAGAGCCCCAGATTCACTGGAGTAAAAGTTCCACTTGAGACAAATCTACTGCTCCCAGGGCAGACCTGTCCACAAACACCCAAACTTTCATTGAAGAGCCAGACCTCTGTGCTGCGGTCTGAACTCCTCCTGCACAAGCACCCAGAAAGGATATCCTTACCCACTCCTTCCCCCACACACCACTGCCAGAGGATCCTGCTACTCTGAGTCGTGGGCTTGCAGAAATAGTCAGATTGGCAAAGTCTAGGCACCCCACTCCAATACTCTTGCCTGGAAAATCCATGGATAGAAGAGCCTGGTGGGCTGTAGTCTATGGGGTCACGCCGAAGAGTCAGACATGACTGAGCGACTTCCCTTTCACTTTTCACTTTCATGCATTGGAGAAGGAAATGGCAACCCACTCCAGTGTTCTGGCCTGGAGAATCCTAGGGATGGGGGAGCCTGATGGGCTGCCGTCTATGGGGTCGCACAGAGTGGGCACAACTGAAGTGACTTAGCAGCAGCAGCAGCCACAGGGTGTCTCTTGCGTGTGTGCGCATGCTCACTTAGTCGNTAGGCTCTTGTTATATAAACTGACAATGCTGCACAACCTTTCAGTGTGCAAGCCTTGTCATTCCCGATTTATTCTCTAAAGACCTCCACAGCTACCCCAGGGCACTGATTCTGACTCTAGAACTAAAGATTTCAAGGTGGTCTTAGGGAAATAATGTCGTTGGGAGAATCTCTCTTCCTCTTTCGTTGACTGCTTTAGGGGATGTTATTCTAGGCTTGAGGAGCAAGACAGGAAGCATCTAATCAGGGAGTAAGGGCAACTTCCTGCGGCAAAACCACTTTCGCTATTTGAGCAGAAAAGGGATCCACTAAAAGCTATTAGCCTCTCACTCTTCCCGGTAGGCTTGGCATCAGCATTACAAACCACAAGCTCAAGAGCCCCAGATTCACTGGAGTAAAAGTTCCACTTGAGACAAATCTACTGCTCCCAGGGCAGACCTGTCCACAAACACCCAAACTTTCATTGAAGAGCCAGACCTCTGTGCTGCGGTCTGAACTCCTCCTGCACAAGCACCCAGAAAGGATATCCTTACCCACTCCTTCCCCCACACACCACTGCCAGAGGATCCTGCTACTCTGAGTCGTGGGCTTGCAGAAATAGTCAGATTGGCAAAGTCTAGGCACCCCACTCCAATACTCTTGCCTGGAAAATCCATGGATAGAAGAGCCTGGTGGGCTGTAGTCTATGGGGTCACGCCGAAGAGTCAGACATGACTGAGCGACTTCCCTTTCACTTTTCACTTTCATGCATTGGAGAAGGAAATGGCAACCCACTCCAGTGTTCTGGCCTGGAGAATCCTAGGGATGGGGGAGCCTGATGGGCTGCCGTCTATGGGGTCGCACAGAGTGGGCACAACTGAAGTGACTTAGCAGCAGCAGCAGCCACAGGGTGTCTCTTGTGCGTGTGCGCATGCTCACTTAGTCGTGACCTACTCTGTGCAACCCCATGGACTGTAGCCTGCCAGGCTCCTCTCTATATGGGACGTCTCAGACAAGAACACTGGAGTGGGTAGCCATTTCCTACACTACAGGATCTTCCTCACCCAGAGATCGAGCCTGCATATCCTTTGTCTCCTGTATTGCAGGTGGATTCTTTACCTGCTAACCCATCAGAGAAGCCTTCCTGCATTAGCAGGCAGATTCTTTTCCACTGCACCACCGGTGTCTTGTACCCTCAGTTATTAAAGAAACATTAGAAAAGCTTTTGTCTGGGTTCTGGAGACTTAAGCTGCCCAGTGGTGCTAAAAAGACAAATAAAATAACCCATTTCAAATATGACCTGCTGAGAGCAATGGCGGGCAATGGCAACCCACTCCAGTACTCTTGCCTGGAAAATGCCATGGGTGGAGGAGCCTGGTGGGCTGCAGTCCATGGAGTCACGACCAGCCGGACAGGACTGAGCGAATTCACTTCCACTTTTCACTTTCATGCACTGGAGAAGGAAATGGCAACCCACTCCCAGTGTTCTTGCCTGGAGAATCCCAGGAACGGCGGAGCCTGGCGGGCTGCCGTCTATGGGGTCGCACAGAGTCGGACACGACTGAGCAGCAGCAGAGCATTCAGCAAAGATGTGGGGGCACCAGTATTCTTGTAGAGAATACTTTCTGGGCAGAAAGCCTTCCCAGAAGAGCAAGCCTTATTAGACACACTGCAGAGCCACAGGGGCAAGTGATCAAACACTAGACACAGGGGAGGAAAGTGCAGGATTCTGTAAAATTAAGACCACAAGACAGCTGACAATGAGCAATACAAATCCCATGTTTTCAAAGTAGAAGATAAGACACGCTGGAGCAGGTAGAGAGAAAGGACTCCTCCTGCACTGTTGGTGGGAATATAAGTTGGGGCAGAGAACAATGTGGAAGTTCCTCAGAAAACTAAAAATAGAACTACCATATCATCCATCCATCCATCTGGGCATATATCAAGCTAAAATCATAATTCAAGAAAATGCATGCACCCCAAAGTTCATTGATGCATTATTCAGCCAAGACATGATATCAATTTAAGTGTCCATCAAAGGAAAATATGCATACACATACACACATATATACAATAGAATGACTGAGAATAGAATATTCTCAGAATAAAATATTACTCAGTCATAAAAAGGATGAAATAATGCCATTTACAGCAACATGGATGGACCTGGAAAATGTCATATTAACTGAAGTAAGTCAGACAGAGAGAAACAAATATCATATGTTATTACATATGTGGAATTGCAAAAAAATATACAAATGAATTTATTTACAAAATAGAAATAGATTCATGGACTTAGGGGGAAAATTATGGTTATCAAAGGGAAAAGGTGGGGAGATATACTAGGAATTTGGGATAGACATGTACACACTGCTATAATTAAAATAGATAACTAACAAGGACCTACCGTGTAGCACAGGGAGTTCTCTTCAGTGTTATGTAACAGCCTATAGGGAAAAGGATATGAATAAATATATACACACACATATATGTATGTATAACTGAATCACTTTGCTATATCCCTGAAACTACATAACATTGTAAATCAACTATTAGTACAATAAAATAAGTAAATAAATATACAAATTCTTGGCTTCAATTAAAAGGAAAAAAAAGGTAGAAGTGACAGGTTTAGAAGACAGAGCAGCTGAGAGTTTAAAAGAAAATTAGTAGAAAATTGATGTCAAAGATCTCAGGTGAAGGGAGAGATTCAAAAAAAGAACATTGGAGTAGGTGTTAAAATAGTTCAGAGGTCAATATCTATATCTATATTGCAGAAGACAGCAATTAGGGGAATACAAGTGACCTCCACTGGAAAATAAAATTGCAGAAGTCAGATTGTAGCTGGTTGGGAAGAGAAAATGAAATGGACAATGCATTCAAATATAGGCACTTTCCTGACAGAGGGAAGAGCAAGGAAATGAAACATTAGAAATGGACAAAGACCCCAGGCAGAGCTCTGTGTGTTTAATGTGGAAAATCTAACCAAGTTTAGATGTTTTACCCTTTGTGAAGAAGAGTGACCTTCTCAGTTTTTGAGGGCAGGATGGAGGGTAAGCTTTGCATGCAAAGGGTGTCGGTAAGGCCACACACACAGGTATTTCCCAGCCATGCTGAGATCCAGCCTTGGGCTGAGATGCTTCCAACTGTCCTTCTGGATCCTCACAAGTAATGATCTTAGTAATACAGATGCTAAGGTTGTATCAGGAAGGTGGCATGAAGATGAAGAAGCAGCTGATTTGAATTTGTGGTGGGGACTCTTTTAAATCATGGACCAAATATGTAAGCTGGGCTTGTAAGAAAGTAATCCAAGACGGTCACTAGGTAATAAGTCGTTTTCGAGAGCTTGAAAACTTCTATGAAAAAAATGTGAATCGATGAAAGTTTTCCATCAAAATACCTATGAATGGGGGCAGAAAGAAAACTATTTGTTGGGAAGAAGAGAGTGAAGGGAGAGAGGAGGATACAGGCAGATCAGATTAACACTGAAGCTTGAACGTTGAGTATTTGAAACATGAACACTGGAATGAAAGGGCCCTGATTCTTTCCTGAAGCAACGACACTTGTTCCACACTCTGAAATAACGAAACACTTTCTGCAAGGTCAGGGTTTTAATAAAGAAGGAAAGGATTATCTAAAGATAATGTCTAAATACGTGTGGCTCCAGGTGCTGAGCCTGCTGGAGGCAGAGCAGAGTGAATTGTGATCCACTGCAAGGCCTTCTGGGAGAGGAGACAGCCTGTAATTATCATGGGCCACTAAAAGACCTTTGTGATTTCTAAATATACGTAAAATGTTAACCTGTAAAAGTAAACTTCTTCAAAATCATGCACTTATTCCCGCAGTTACCGCTTACTGATGTTTTCCTAAATACCAGGAACTATGATAGGCATTCAGCACAGAATTATGAACTAAAAGGTATATATTACCATTCTTAGTGGAGCGGACAGATGAGTTGGGAGAGCAGGATAACCACACAGTGACGTCAGTGTGACATCACACAGCAGCAAGTG
>SJYW01052119.1:34339-61007 GCA_006410735.1 Raphicerus campestris
ATCCTTACCCACTCCTTCCCCCACACACCACTGCCAGAGGATCCTGCTACTCTGAGTCGTGGGCTTGCAGAAATAGTCAGATTGGCAAAGTCTAGGCACCCCACTCCAATACTCTTGCCTGGAAAATCCATGGATAGAAGAGCCTGGTGGGCTGTAGTCTATGGGGTCACGCCGAAGAGTCAGACATGACTGAGCGACTTCCCTTTCACTTTTCACTTTCATGCATTGGAGAAGGAAATGGCAACCCACTCCAGTGTTCTGGCCTGGAGAATCCTAGGGATGGGGGAGCCTGATGGGCTGCCGTCTATGGGGTCGCACAGAGTGGGCACAACTGAAGTGACTTAGCAGCAGCAGCAGCCACAGGGTGTCTCTTGTGCGTGTGCGCATGCTCACTTAGTCGTGACCTACTCTGTGCAACCCCATGGACTGTAGCCTGCCAGGCTCCTCTCTATATGGGACGTCTCAGACAAGAACACTGGAGTGGGTAGCCATTTCCTACACTACAGGATCTTCCTCACCCAGAGATCAAGCCTGCATATCCTTTGTCTCCTGTATTGCAGGTGGATTCTTTACCTGCTAACCCATCAGAGAAGCCTTCCTGCATTAGCAGGCAGATTCTTTTCCACTGCACCACCGGTGTCTTGTACCCTCAGTTATTAAAGAAACATTAGAAAAGCTTTTGTCTGGGTTCTGGAGACTTAAGCTGCCCAGTGGTGCTAAAAAGACAAATAAAATAACCCATTTCAAATATGACCTGCTGAGAGCAATGGCGGGCAATGGCAACCCACTCCAGTACTCTTGCCTGGAAAATGCCATGGGTGGAGGAGCCTGGTGGGCTGCAGTCCATGGAGTCACGACCAGCCGGACAGGACTGAGCGAATTCACTTCCACTTTTCACTTTCATGCACTGGAGAAGGAAATGGCAACCCACTCCCAGTGTTCTTGCCTGGAGAATCCCAGGAACGGCGGAGCCTGGCGGGCTGCCGTCTATGGGGTCGCACAGAGTCGGACACGACTGAGCAGCAGCAGAGCATTCAGCAAAGATGTGGGGGCACCAGTATTCTTGTAGAGAATACTTTCTGGGCAGAAAGCCTTCCCAGAAGAGCAAGCCTTATTAGACACACTGCAGAGCCACAGGGGCAAGTGATCAAACACTAGACACAGGGGAGGAAAGTGCAGGATTCTGTAAAATTAAGACCACAAGACAGCTGACAATGAGCAATACAAATCCCATGTTTTCAAAGTAGAAGATAAGACACGCTGGAGCAGGTAGAGAGAAAGGACTCCTCCTGCACTGTTGGTGGGAATATAAGTTGGGGCAGAGAACAATGTGGAAGTTCCTCAGAAAACTAAAAATAGAACTACCATATCATCCATCCATCCATCTGGGCATATATCAAGCTAAAATCATAATTCAAGAAAATGCATGCACCCCAAAGTTCATTGATGCATTATTCAGCCAAGACATGATATCAATTTAAGTGTCCATCAAAGGAAAATATGCATACACATACACACATATATACAATAGAATGACTGAGAATAGAATATTCTCAGAATAAAATATTACTCAGTCATAAAAAGGATGAAATAATGCCATTTACAGCAACATGGATGGACCTGGAAAATGTCATATTAACTGAAGTAAGTCAGACAGAGAGAAACAAATATCATATGTTATTACATATGTGGAATTGCAAAAAAATATACAAATGAATTTATTTACAAAATAGAAATAGATTCATGGACTTAGGGGGAAAAATTATGGTTATCAAAGGGAAAAGGTGGGGAGATATACTGGGAATTTGGGATAGACATGTGCACACTGCTATAATTAAAATAGATAACTAACAAGGACCTACCGCGTAGCACAGGGAGTTCTCTTCAGTGTTATGTAACAGCCTATAGGGAAAAGGATATGAATAAATATATACACACACATATATGTATGTATAACTGAATCACTTTGTTATATCCCTGAAACTACATAACATTGTAAATCAACTATTAGTACAATAAAATAAGTAAATAAATATACAAATTCTTGGCTTCAATTAAAAGGAAAAGAAAGGTAGAAGTGACAGGTTTAGAAGACAGAGCAGCTGAGAGTTTAAAAGAAAATTAGTAGAAAATTGATGTCAAAGATCTCAGGTGAAGGGAGAGATTCAAAAGAAGAACATTGGAGTAGGTGTTAAAATAGTTCAGAGGTCAATATCTATATTGCAGAAGACAGCAATTAGGGGAATACAAGTGACCTCCACTGGAAAATAAAATTGCAGAAGTCAGATTGTAGCTGGTTGGGAAGAGAAAATGAAATGGACAATACATTCAAATATAGGCACTTTCCTGACAGAGGGAAGAGCAAGGAAATGAAACATTAGAAATGGACAAAGACCCCAGGCAGAGCTCTTTGTGTTTAATGTGGAAAATCTAATCAAGTTTAGATGTTTTACCCTTTGTGAAGAAGAGTGACCTTCTCAGTTTTTGAGGGCAGGATGGAGGGCATGCTTTGCATGCAAAGGGTGTCAGTACGGCCACACACACAGGTATTTCCCAGCCATGCTGAGATCCAGCCTTGGGCTGAGATGTTTCCAACTGTCCTGGATCCTCACAAGTAATGATCTTAGTAATACAGATGCTAAGGTTATATCAGGAAGGTGGCATGAAGATGAAGAAGCAGCTGATTTGAATTTGTGGTGGGGACTCTTTTAAATCATGGACCAAATATGTAAGCTGGGCTTGTAAGAAAGTAATCCAAGACGGTCACTAGGTAATAAGTCGTTTTCGAGAGCTTGAAAACTTCTATGAAAAAAATGTGAATCGATGNGCCAGGATCCAAGTAAAGCCCTGGAGGTAGTACCATAATATTCAGCCTAGTTTGTTATGAATCTTCCTCTAATTTCATCCTCCCTGCCACATGCTGAGTTTTTCCAGGTACCCTTTGGACCCTCCCCCAGAGTATGACTCATAACATTCCGTAGACTGTATGGAGGGCTCTGTGGATGAGGAGTCAACAACGTACATTCATCCCTCCAACCATGCTACAAAATCTTCAGTTGCTTGGGCTTGTATGCAGTATGTCCCCTTGAGGTGCACGCGAACAGGACTGCTGTCTCACTCCCCTGCTCCCCAAGTCCCACATGTGACCTGCGGGTCTCAAACCTCTGCTGTTGGCTTCAGTGCAGTTAACCTTGTGGGTCTTGATTTGATGGCACAGTTTTGCCTCCCCTCTTTCCCTTGCATCTTACATACCCAATTCCTCCACAATTGTCAGGGAATTTTCCCCAGTGGGTAACTAGTATGGGAAGCCTCATCTAAGGTCTTCTTTGGGGAACCCCAGTCAAGACACCAGACTTCCCATACAGAACACATTCTGAAATGAACTTTCCTTGACTGGCTTGAAGCAAGCTCATTTGACCAGGATCGCTTTGTTTCCAACTAGAAATGGTTTGTCTATGTTGCTTTTGCACACATCAGTCGTGTATTGGCTTTATCACTGAACTAGAAATTTTGGTATTTCTCCATCCTGTGAACTCCAGTACTCTCCAGTAAACTCCAGAACATCCAGTAATCTCCATATTACTGTCTGCTATGAACTCTTACTCATATAAAAATGTACAAATGCTTCTTAGCACCTACCAAATAGTTTATGATGCTTTTCAATATTCACCACAAACTATGGTTAAGCAAGATAATGATTATTGTCCCCATTTTGACATGTAGCAGCAGCAACTCGGAAGGGAAGCCATCCAGGCAGTCATTAGGAGGTTATGTGGATGAACCCTGGATCCAGGTCCTCAGGCTCCTTCACTTCTGAGACTATGTCTTCACTCCCTAGAAGTCATCAGGATCATTTTTACATGTTCTTGAAACCTCTTAACTCTGCTACTTTCTACACTCAGAAAAACTGATCTTACATGGATCATAAGAGCAATCTGGGACCTTTAATTTCATGCACATGTGGTGAATAATTGCATTCAAATAGTAAATCTCTTCCTGCCAGTCAGTTGTACTCTGGATGCACCAATAGGTAACTTGCCATGGTTACCTCATCTGCAGCAAAATCCAAAATATCCTACAGCATGCATAGGAAGGTGTTTGAAAAGGAAAGTATCTATCTGATCCAAAAATCAGAATTCAGAGTGTCAAAAAATGTCTTCTATTATTCACCTTCTGCACTGAATCAGGTTATTGTGACCTCACACCTCAGAGTTATTTTATTCCTGGATTTTTCTCAGAAGTTATCATTGAAGAGACATGAGGGACAAAATCCATATATATTGATGATAAAATATAAAACTTTTTAAATATACTTATCTTGGCCCTTATAATATTATGTTTATCCTCTTTCTCATTCTTCACCTGAAAGTGTTTATTTGTGATCCAGATTTAAAATAGTGTATTTGATTTAAAAAATCATTAATTATCTTACATTGATAGGAAAGAAAGACAAAACACACAGGAATATATTGACTCTTCTTAGTATTTTAAAACTTTTAATCTCAGTTTTCCATTGGAGATTTTAATTCAATTGGGCATATTCTAAAATTTGTGTTTCTGTGATACATTTCTTTTAAATTGAAGTGTAGTTTATTTAAATACATTTCTTTTTTGGTTTATGAGGGATAAGGGGAGGAATTTTTAGAGGTCAAGTAGCCTCTTCTTTCTGCACAGAAAGCTTTCCTTTGCCAGCAAGAAGAGTGTTGCTTGAATTAAGACCACTATTGTCTTTATTGTGGAAAAAAGTCCACATCTGTTCTGTTGTAAACGAGAACTTGACAAAACTACTTATTTCTTCTTCTTATAGCAATCTTTTGAACACACTTAGCATTCAGTAAGGGCTTCCTTGGTGGCTCAGACAGTAAAGAATCTGCCTTCAACGCAGGAGAACTGGGTTCAATCCCTGAGTCGGGATAATCTCCTGGAGAATGGAATGGCTACCCACTCCAGTATTCTTACTCAGAGAATTCCATTAAAACAGTATACTTAACTTAAATCAACAAATATTTATTGAATGTCTACACACCCTTCTAGACTCTGAAGTTCTATTGGAGAACAAAACAAATCCAGACTCATGGAATTTTTATTTTGGTGAAGAAATGCAGATTATTGCAAGAGATTGTGGTTAAAAAGATGTTGCAGAGAGTTTAATGTCAAGTAATAGCACAAAGTAAGGTGGTGGGGGTGGAGCTGAATTGGGTACAGGAGTCAGAGAAAATCTTACACGTGTAAACATGAAGAAGTAAGCCCATCTGTTCAATAATAGAAGAAGGAATATTTCAGACAAAAGGAGAGGCAGTGAAAAGGTTCTGAGGCAGAAACACACCAGCATATTTAAAGAAAAGCAGGGAATGAAGAAGGGTTTCATGCAGCATCCAGGTGCCCATGGTCCGTGGTAGAAACTCTGGCTACTACTTATAGGATATAAGAGGAAGCTACAAGGTGATAAGCTGAGGCATGACTCAAGTCTGACTCAAGTTTTTAAATGAACACTTTTCTAACATTTTGATTGCTGTGAAAGGGAAAAATGTCTCTTTAGAAAGCCATTGCAATGTTTCTTAGGAGAGATGGAGGAGCAGGATACCAGGGCTGAGAAGTGATTTGCTGCTGGGTATATTTTCATGGAGGAGACAATGTGGCTTCCTGGTGGACTGGATGGGATATAAAAATGAATAAAAAGTAATCTAAATTGTTTGGCCCAAGAAATACAGAAATACACAACAGTCTTCTTCCCTTTGAGAAATGGGAAATCCATAGAAATTGTGGGCTAGGTGAAGAATAGGTTGATGAGCTACATCTAGATCCTAGTGGAAAATGTCTCCTAAATAGTGAGATGAAGGTGTTAGTTTACAGGAAAGTCAGGGCTGGAAATATACATCCAGATTATTAGCACACAGAGGATTGGACAAGACCACAAAAAAGAATGTGAGCTAGAGAAAACAAACAGGAACTCAGAACTGCATGGACTTATTTCATGAATAAAGCAACAGTTTCAAAGGAATTTCTTATGAATTGGAAGGACTGATGCTGAAGCTTAAGCTCCAGTGCTTTGGCCACCTGATGTGAAGAGCTGACTCACTGGAAAAGACCCTGATGCTGGGAAAGGTTGTGGGCAGGAGGAGAAGGGGGTGAAAGGATGAACTGGTTGGATAGCATCACCAACTCAATGGACCTGAATCTGAGAAAATTCCAAGGGATAGTGAAGGGCAAGGAAGCCTGGTATGCTACAGTCCATGGGGTTGCAAGGAGTCAGACACAACTTAGCAACTGAACAATAACACGGATTCAAATATGCTATTCTTATAGAATTGGTAGCAAACAAATTAAACCTGGCATCATCCTTTCATAAAGGGTCTCTTTTCCCACATGTGGCTAAAGGCAAGGGGTTAAAATTCTAAGTTCTGGGGATATCTGTTTATGGAAGATTTTCTCATAAATTAATGTTTGATTGTGATAATGTCAGTCAAAGAATGGTAAATTGTGAAAAGAATTATATGTACAAAAGCACATAATTACTTCTAATAATCCTTCCTTAATTACCCCAAAATATCTCCTATCTTTGTAATTCATCCATCTAACCCCATGATTTCACTTAAATGCTTTCTTTAGTTCTAAATAAATTGAACAAATCTACCTATAAGCCCTATAGGTGGCTGTGGTTGTGTCTTTAATACATTCTCATTTTAATGTGAACTCCTGAAACACTCTTAACTATGTTCAAAACCATTGATTTTGTATAAACGAAGCTGTGAGAAAACACACACAGGACTTGGGATACCCAATAGCTTAGGATGGTTCTCTCTGGTCTAAGAGAGAGAGAGTGAGAGAGCGAGGAGAGAGGGACTTTTAAAATAACATTAAAGCAATGTTAGGCCTATTATATAACACTAGAATTTTACCAGTGTACTAACTTCAATAGATTATTTTGTATGTGTGTGCGTTCAATTGCTCAGTTGTGTTCGACTGTTTGCGACGCCATGGACTGTTACACACCAGGCTTCTTTTCTTTATGGGATTATCCTGGCAAGAATACTGGAGTGGGTTGTCATTTCCTTCTTCAATTATTTTGTATACTTTTACATATTTTACTATGTTGCTATATATTATAATATTATATATTGTATAATATATTTTATATAATTTATATTTAATATAATTTACGTTTTTATTTATATTTATGTATATATATATATATATACACACAATCTGTATTTTATAAATATTTCAAATAAGCACCATACACAAAAACTGTTTTATAGCAAAACAGTCCTCTGGCACTAAACTGTCACACCAGCAACATTGCAGCATTCTTGAATGTTTGAGTAATTAGATAACAAATCTTTTTTTGGAAGCAAATTTAGTATCACAGAAGTACTGGGAATAAAACATAGAATATATTGATAATAAGCCAGTATCACAAGACATAATCCCAGATTCATACACATCGTGCAACAATCATTTATATTCCATTCACCCCAGGATACTTGAAATGATCAACAACAGCTGCTATGATGGATGCCTGTGGACCACATGACAACAATATGGCAGATGTGTGTATTCACCACAGCCATCAACACAACAGAAGGAGAGGGAGCCTGCTAAAGCTCTTTCTACAAAAAATATATATACATATTTTGCACTGTTTGCAGGTTAGAGAAGAAAACTCTAAAGTCAAGGGACAAAAATGAAATTAGCTATTTATCTTGCAATTTATAGCCTAAACTAGTAACTAGTCCATTATGCTCCAAGAAACTGTTTTGGCCTCCTAAAACATAGACATGTATCTCCTGTCTTCTCATTGGCTTTGCATGAATCCATTAGGCTTACAGGCAAGAGAGATCAATTGTTTCTATAAATGCCATCACCACAGACCCACCGTAAGTTATTCTGAACTTTCCACACAAACACAGACCTGAAAACACACAGGGAGCAGCATTTTATGATTTAAAAAAAAAAAAAACAGGGGACACATTTATGTTTAACTGTGATTTAGGTAAATTACTCCAAAAAAAAAAAATTCTCTCAATCATGTTTTGTCCGGCCAATGCGATGGTCAATAAGATAAACTCATGACAATGACAGTGTTTGTTCTTGTTGTCTATTTAGGTTTTCTCATATTTATCATTTTGATTTCTTTGGTCCTTCTATAGGTACTTGTGCTCCAAAGGAAAAAAAAAAAAAAACAGAACACAGGCTTGGTTATTCTGGACTTCCGTGGGATGGTTTCCATCAAGACTAACCCTCCCTGTGGCCTGTAGGTCAAAATCACCTTTCTTCTCCTACTGTGGTCAAGTAACTGGCTCAAAATCAAGGGAAGCAGTTGGTGAGGACATCTGAGTATCCTCTTTCCCTGGTGGAAAGCAGACCAAAGTTGGGAAGCAGATTGCACCCTGGGCAGGAAGAAGGAACGAAGTATGAAAACAAAAGTGAAAACGCAGCTGCAAATACTTTCTCCTATAAAACATGCTAACTTTACACTGTAATTGCCAGAAGCTTTTGAAGCCTAAAATACTATGATTTTCATATATACTGTACCTATAAATTTTTTTTAAATTTAGTAGTCCCTGAAGAAAATACAGAGATGAACACTTTACATTATAATTGGGAGGTGCTTAATGAAATTCTAGTTTTTCCAACCTATTTTAGTCTGCAAAAACATAAAGAAGTGAAAAACTTTAAAAGTGTCTCCCTTCATTCCAGACATTTTTCACTGATAAAAAATCAGAGAGGACAACTTCCAAGTTAAAATTGGCCGAGACTCTGTGACTGGCAATTGTCGGCTGGTTTTCACTCCCTCCCCTGAGTTGTGTGTCTGGATTTTGAGCAGTAAACCCTTTGAAGTCCACAGGAGCTCGACTCATAGAAGGAATTGTGTCTGGTGAGGTTGGTCTTCGCTTTTTCACTTCCCCTCAACCCCCCACGTTCTTTAAAGGTTTAATGTTGAACTAATATATATCCCTGTTTTATCTTCTGCTTTTCTTCATACTGCTATAAGCAGTTGCATGTAAGTGGTATAATCCAGACGAAATGTTAACCTGCATACTTTCCAGAAACAAAAATATTCAACTAAAATGAAAAGCACAATGTCTTAAGAAAATTGTGCTCGTGTAGGCATGATAACCGTCTCATAGGACTGGAAAAGAAATGTTAAAATATACATACATATGTAAACTTTAGACGAATGATTAAGAAAAGCATTCGAATTAAATCATAAATTACTTGACCTCTCTTTGTCTCTGTCTGCCTTCCCCTAACTCCACCTTCTCACTCTGTGTCTCTGTGTCTCTCTCTGTCTGTCTCTCTCTTGGTCTCTCTTTCTCTATCTCCTCTCTTTCTCTGTCTCTCTCTCCGAGTTATAAGACCTGAAGTAGTGGAATCATTTGGCTTCAGATTTTCCATATTAGTGTCTAGTCTAAAATGGAATTTCTTTTGAAAGCTTAAGCAAAATCTGTCTGGCTGTTTGTGAGTTATGGGAGCATAGAAGAAATATGTTTCTCCAGTTATAAAAAATACTGTTAAGATTTTTCTTTCCACTCATGTAAATTAAATGGCACCAAAACCATAAACTTCAGACTTGGAAAGATTTAAATCATAATGAGAAAAGAAAATGTAACTGAAGTCAGTAAAAATCTAAGTATTTTTATTGCTTAATTTACAAGAACAACAAGAAAAGTGTTTTGAGATATCTAGCAAAATACATCTGTCTATCTGTCTAAAACTAAGATCATGGCAACTGGTCCCATCACTTCATGAGAAATAGACTTTATTTTTATTTTGGGGAGTTCCAAAATCACTGCAACCATGAAATTAAAAGACGCTTACTCCTTGGAAGGAAAGTTATGACCAACCTAGATAGCATATTCAAAAGCATAGACATTACTTTGCCAACAAAGGTCCATCTAGTCAAGGCTATGGTTTTTCCAGTAGTCATGTATGGCTGTGAGAGTTGGACTGTGAAGAAAGCTGAGTGCCAAAGAATTGATGCTTTTGAACTGTGGTGTTGGAGAAGACTCTTGAGAGTCCCTTGGACTGCAAGGAGATCCAACCAGTGCATTCTGAAGGAGATCAACCCTGAGATTTCTTTGGAAGGAATGATGCTAAAGCTGAAACTCCAGTACTTTGGCCACCTCAAGCGAAGAGTTGACTCACTGGAAAAGATTCTGATGCTGGGAGGGATTGGGGGCAGGAGGAGAAGGTGACGACAGAGGATGAGAAGGCTAGATGGCATCACCGACTCGATGGACGTTGAGTTTGAGTGAACTCCAGGAGTTGATGATGGACAGGGAGGCCTGGTGTGCTGTGATTCATGGAGTTGCAAAGAGTGGGACATGACTGAGCGATTGAACTGAACTGAACCTGTCTAAACAGTCACATAATTATTTTCATAGGGTAGTTACCATGCCCATCTGTATGTATGAATCCTTTCTCTCTCTCTCTCTCCTAAATTATAAGGAAATTAAGTTTAAAAGTTGCAATATTAAAATTATTAAGAAGTTAGAAATCAAGAAATTATTAAATAGATAACCTATGAGTAAAATTAAATATGGAACTTCCCTGTGAATTAGACAGTAAGGAATCTTCCTGCAATGCAGGAGACCCAGGTTCAATCCCTGGGTTGGGAAGATCCCCTGGAGAAGGTAATGGCAACCCACTCCAGTATTCTTGCCTGGAGAATCCCATGGACAGGAAGCCTGGTGAGTTGCTGTCCGTGGGTTGCTGTTCATGGTTCACAAAGAGTCAGAAACAAGTAAGTGACTGACACTTTCACTTTCAAAATTAACTATGAGTGACACTTTTGTGTATATGTATAAAGCATCATTGTCAAAGCACCAGGATGATGTCGTAAGTACAGGTCAAGTTTTCTGTGTCTTAATTGGAGCATATCACTTGTTATCCTGTGTTCCACTCTCACTTCAGATTAATTCAGCCCTNAAATTTCTTTGGTAGGAATGATGCTAAAGCTGAAACTCCAGTACTTTGGCCACCTCAAGTGAAGAGTTGAGTCATTGCAAAAGACTCTGATGCTGGGAGGGATTGGGGGCAGGAGGAGAAGGGGACAACAGAGGATGAGAAAGCTAGATGGCATCACCGACTCGGTGGATGTGAGTTTGAGTGAACTCCAGGAGTTGATGATGGACAGGGAGGCCTGGTGTGCTGTGATTCATGGGGTTGCAGAGTGGGACAGGACTGAGCGATTGAACTGAACTGAACCTGTCTGAACAGTCACATAATTATTTTCATAGGGTAGTTACCATGCCCATCTGTATGTATGAATCCTTTCTCTCTCTCTCTCTCCTAAATTCTAAGGAAATTAAGTTTAAAAGTTGAAATATTAAAATTATTAAGAAGTTAGAAATCAAGAAATTATTCAATAGATAACCTATGAGTAAAATTAAATATGGAGCTTCCCTGTGAATTAGACAGTAAGGAATCTTCCTGCAATGCAGGAGACCCAGGTTCAATCCCTGGGTTGGGAAGATCCCCTGGAGAAGGTAATGGCAACCCACTCCAGTATTCTTGCCTGGAGAATCCCATGGATAGGAAGCCTGGTGAGTTGCTGTCCGTGGGTTGCTGTTCATGGTTCACAAAGAGTCAGAAACAAGTAAGTGACTGACACTTTCACTTTCAAAATTAACTATGAGTGACACTTTTGTGTATATGTATAAAGCATCATTGTCAAAGCACCAGGATGATGTCGTAAGTACAGGTCAAGTTTTCTGTGTCTTAATTGGAGCATATCACTTGTTATCCTGTGTTCCACTCTCACTTCAGATTAATTCAGCCCTGCCCTACCCTCTCTCATCCCTGGTCCTACATCCAGGCACTTAACCAATTCCCCTTCCATCCAAAGCTAAGATTTTAAGAAATGCAATGCACCACAGTTTAAAATCATCTACTTTATTACTCTAGATGAGTCAAGAAACAGCAGTGTTCCTGTAACTTTCAAAGGGAAGCATCGTCACCTGCAGCTGTCTCCTGTCTGAGATATGAGTGAGAAGGCTGGTGCAGTCTTCAGTCCCTAGTCTCTGTTTTCAGCAACATGACACTGGCTTTGAATTTGCCTTTGCTCTCCTGCGTCTTCTTGCATACTTGACTGTGCATACATAAGTATCTTCCTTATGTCTCATAACATATTTGATATGAGACTCAGAGTCTGTTTTTCTTTCCTTTAGTCTGCCTAACACCTTGAGCCACATCATTATTTGTGTAGATCATCATGTTAACACCCTGGTCTTCTAGTTCCAACACCCTAGTCAGACTGTATTCCTCTGATTTCACGCTAAACCATGCCCACATTTGATCCCTATTACACTGTCACAGATTAAGATCTCCTCCTTTTCACCAGGCTTCCTGGCTTGATTCAGGTTTCTTCCCCCTGTCCTCACTCCATTCTCCGCTTTGATTTCTAAACACAACTTTATCTACAGCTCTTTAATGTATAGTTTTCCAGGTTATGACTCCATATAGCCATATAATTGGATTTCACCTCTAAACCTCAGTCTATACATTCCAAATTTTATCTACTGATCTATTGCTATGAAAATAATAATCAGACACTTTTCTCTCCCAGCCTATTCCCTTTTGTTACTAACACTATGATGATGATGATGGTAGTGATGATGATGATGATTATGCTGATGATGATGATTTGATTTTTCTCTTAGTTATTTTTTAAGTTTATGCACAATGCTTGAATCTCCATCTACTAAGCAGAATTAAAGTATTTCTTAAATACTTATTAAGTAAGAAGAGGAATATGAAATTATTATTTCTGGAGAACAGAACCAGTTCCAAAACATCTGCTCTTCATTCTATACCTCTCTGGGTTGTCCAAAAAACCTGCCTTTGAGTTGCTTGTGAAGTAGATAAAGTAAAATGGAGATCTGATTATGACATCCACTCTCAATGATGGTGATTTTTCTCGAAAAACAATATCTTTTCTGTCCTCCCTTTATGTTATAATTCAGGTATACATCTCTTCCACTCCCATCCTTCACCCTCCCACCAAATCTCAGGACTTAATTTGTTTCCTTCTTTACAATGTCTTTCCTTACTAGTCTTAGAGCTCTATGCAGGTTCTGGCCAACTTGTCCAGAATGATCCCCTCATTCTGTGGATGGGCTTTACTCACCAGGTATATGAGTCTCACAGCTGCAAACTCTAACTATCTACAAATAACTTATCTGGTATATTATGATGCTGGGTAACATATGCAATTCTTTATTTTTTATCGTAGCGATTTATCAGAAAGAAAGTAAAGTCTGCCACATCCTTGGGTTAAGACACATTGGCCAAGTTCAATCCCCTCCTTAAAGCCAGGTTTCTGTTCACTTTATCCTGGTTTTGCCCATGCCCACCAGCAGCAGTGGCAGCCTTGTAGGTGAGATCCCAACAGCCTTAGGGACAAACTGACAAGACTAAGACTTAAAGCTCAATTTCTTTGATCCCTCCAGCTTCTCTTGGCTAAATTGCAATTATTTCCAAATCAAAGAGCATTTATTTTTTGCTCCATGAAGAAATTACTTAAGCTCAATAAAGTAGCCAGTAAGCATTGTTGAAATAATATGATGGAACTCAAAAGTTCTCAGCATACTTTATTTTAGCAACACTTCCTAGCTTCACAAGCAAATTTATACATTTTCCCCTTAATTCAATGATTTCAGCAGAAATTCTCATTTGGGAGAATATATTTTCTCTTATGTTCTATCTGCATGCCTAAATAAATAGAACTTTTTCTTTCATCATGTGTTTTTCAAAAGTGAACTTCCATTTCAAGTAGTGACCAGCCCAAGTGCCATGATTCCCCAGTAGGGCTCTGAATTCTGGTCCCCAAACCAAACAGGATGCATTCTCACCTGGCCAAGGGGGCCATTCCCCCAAAGAAAACTCCTTGGGATACTTGAAAGAAAGAGTCAAAGAAAGAACCTCACAGACCAGAAAAGAGAATATGTATTTTAAACTATTCCAAAAATGCTTTCAGACANAGTGACCAGCCCAAGTGCCATGATTCCCCGGCAGGGCTCTGAATTCTGGTCCCCAAACCAGACAGGATGCATTCTCACCTGGCCAAGGGGGCCATTCCCCCAAAGGAAACTCCTTGGGCTACTTGAAAGAAAGAGTCAAAGAAAGAACCTCACAGACAAGAAAAGAGAATATGTATTTTAAACCATTCCAAAAATGCTTTCAGACATTGAGTACAAAACACAAAGAAAGGACAGTCTCTAAAACTGGACAGAAGAGAAATGTAGATTAAGAAAGCCACATTTTCCATTTTGGCAATCTAAAAGATTCATCCCCAGTAGAGTATTCACCATCAAATAAGAACATCAATTTATTCCAGGAAAGTTTACTAAATCTACAACATCAACAAAATATGGCAGCATTTCTTTACAATCACAATATTCAGCTGTATAGTTATAGTTTCATCACTGTATAAGCCTGTGCCCTCTTCTACCTCCCATCACAAAATCTAAAACATGATAAGAGAATTTCATTTTTCATCACTGTAGCAGAATCGTAGAGATGAAAAGGTCACCTAGCTTTGTTTCCTCTGCTTTTGGTGCTTCATCCACGTTGAGCTTCCTTTATTCCTTCCAGTTCCTTAGATCTTTACCATCTCTGAATCAGTGGATGTGCTGGTCTCTCTATCTCAGGTGTACAGAGCCAACTCACCAAGCACACCCCATGCCTCTATCCTTTCACTCAGCAAACACTTCAGGAGAGCCTTCTGTGTCACAGCACTGTGGGGACAGAGGTGTGGCACCAGGGAGCTCATAGGATTCACATTCCAAGAAAGGGATACAAGCCCATAGAGATAATCAAGGGTCACAAGTACCATGATGATTCAGATTTGGGGGCAGAGAGNGGACAGAGGTGTGGCACCAGGGAGCTCATAGGATTCACGTTCCAAGAAAGGGATACAAGCCCATAGAGATAATCAAGGGTCACAAGTACCATGATGATTCAGATTTGGGGGCAGAGAGATGATGTACTGGGACAGTGGTGATGATTTGGGAAAACACTGACAGGGAAGTGATGGGGGAGTCACTTGTGCATTCTGACCATCACAGAGTCTCTGAGGCTAGAGCTGGCTGTTAGGTTTGAGGATCTGGGAGGCTGGCAGGATGGGTGGAGCAAAGGCACAAGGGAGGAGCATGCAGCAGGGGGTGGGAAGGAACACCCAGAGAGGAAACAAGACCATGTGGCCTGCAAAGGGCCCTTATGGGCACTCTGAACATTGGGTTGAATGCTTGAGTAAAGCAGGTGGCGTCAGTGGGCTTTGTGTCAACAAGTGTCATAAACTGACTCCAGGTTTCACCAGGACTCTTGAGGGGCCAGGTGCCATATTAGGGACACACTGCAAGGAGGGGCCGGAGAGGGCTTTGGAGGCTGCATCCATAAAGATGGTGGTCTGGGGCACCAGAAAGGTGGTGCTGGGGGTGATTAGATAGTGCAGGAGTCTGCATATTTTGAAAATAGAGCAGATAGGACTGATTGAGGGATTGGATATGAGTGCCCAACTTAAGTGTGACATCCTTGAGGAAATCTGACCTCAGACCAGGTTAGGACTTCCTGGTACACCTCCCAGGGGCCCTGACTCTGTCCTTGTAAAGAAAGCCCCTTTTCAGAGTTTGGATCAGTGTATTATATCTTCTGCTGAAACCCCAGCTGTTAAAAAAGTGCCTTCCCCATGCTGAATGCCAAAGGAATATTCAATGAAATTATTAAGAGAAGGAAAAATTACAGCATTTATATAGTACTTTAGCTCTACTTGTAATGTTCTCTTGTGACTTGCTGGCTTGATAAACTCCTATTCACTCATCAAAACCTAATGCAAATATCACTTGAATCCTTCATCTCCCATTTCCCAAAGCAGTTAATTACCACCACTCTGTCTGTTTTTGTATCTTGTACTATTGCATGTTTTACAATAGACTTTTGTGGGGTAGTTAAAAAATTCAACAGCTGTGCCCTTAGCAAACAAAGATATCTATTAATAACAGCCCAGGCTTTCTGTTTCTACAAAGTAATAAACTCTCCTAACTCACACTGCCCCAAGAGTATGTGCTATGTACACAAATGCCAGTATAAGTGACTTCTAAAGATGAGAGCAAAAAATATATATATCTTGAGTATTTATAATATGTCATGTTCTACTTTAAGTATTTGAACAATCACATTTACTTTTCACAAAACACTAGTAACTGAAACAACCGTTATCCCATTTTACAAATTGGAGAATTAAGAAATAGATCCTTGGCCAGTTCACACATGTTGTCAGTGCTGTGGCTGAGACCTGAGTTTTGAGTAGAGACTGTAATGAAACCAGTTCTGTGTGCTGCCCTTCAGCAGACAGAATAGATGCAGGAGATTAAATTTAAGCTAAATCAAGTGTTCAGAAGGAATAGGAACTCAGACCCCAAACCTGAGACCAAAACTGACCGTATTGGCATATATCCTCCAGAAATTTCCAGAAATGGGAGAGGTGGGACCTTTCCCATGGGATGTGATAGGAGTGACCAAAATCTATTTACTTTCATTTCTGAGAGCTCTGNTCAAATCCCTTATGATTATACAGTGGAAGTGAGAAATAGATTTAAGGGCCTAGCTCTGATAGACAGAGTGCCTGATGAATGATGGATAGAAGTTCATGTTTTCCTTTGTTTCACACAATTATTCCTGTGCATTTAAGCAATCAATAGAGGCTCTATCAGGAGAAAGCATGGTGGTGCTTTCTGTCTCAAGTGATGAGAATATTGGGAAGAATCTATTTTCAGGATACATTCCTCTTGCATGTAAACTGGCAGTAACTTGTTTACTGGTATTTACTTCTTCATTTATTAGTTACTGCATAATTATGCCCCTAATTACCATATCACACAGGTAAAAATTTGAAACGGCATTAATTTGCACATTCAAACCCACAGAATTATCATAATATANCCTCTTGCATGTAAACTGGCAGTAACTTGTTTACTGGTATTTACTTCTTCATTTATTAGTTACTGCATAATTATGCCCCTAATTACCATATCACACAGGTAAAAATTTGAAACGGCATTAATTTGCACATTCAAACCCACAGAATTATCATAATATAGGACAAGCCACAAATATAAGTACATAATATAATTATATTTGTCAGGAAGAAAACTAAGTGTAAAATTATAAGAACTTGAAAAACAATAACACAACAATCTGACGTTTCGCTCAGATGATAACCTGACCTCAATTGTATTCTTGTTGATTAAAGCTAGATATTTTCTTGAAAGTTTGCTCTCTGCTCTCTCATTTTGTCCAAGTTGATAGGTCAAAAGAAAAACAGTAAAGCTAAGAGAAATGGCTCCATCACTGAGATGGATGTCAAATCTTCCAGGAACCTCCAGAATTTACTGAGCCTGCAGGATAGCTTTGTGATCTTTTTGTGTGAAATCCAGTACTATGTCAGCCTCTTAGAGTCTCCAGTGCACCTTTCTTGAAAGACCTCAAGATTTATTCTCCCAGCTCTGAATGAGTAAAAGTGTGTTTTGTTGAAACTTCCCAAGAAGTAACTGGATTTGCTATGGACTCTTGTATTGTTTATGGGCCTGAGAAACATGTTTGGCACTTAACGATTCCCAGATTATTTCAACTTAAAAAAATAAAATAAAAACAAGATGGAGAGAGAAAAAATGGCAAAGAAGAAATGGTTTTTAAAAAAAGCTAAATATTTTAAGTGCTAAAAATAAAACTTGCTATTTTTAAACAAAAATAAGTTAATGCAAAGGTTTGCCTGCATGCCAAGAAAAGTTTTGACTGATGACCTTCTCAAATGAGAAAGTGAAACATTCGAGAGAGTGATAGATAATAAGATATCTGGGTGGCCCTCTGAAATTCAAGTCTGTTGCTATTAGCTCTGGTTTAATTATCTTCCGCTCCCTTAAATTTTCCCCCAAATGCTAATCCTCCCCGTGAAATCTCATCCTTTGCTCCTGGCTGCCCGTTTGTCAACACTCTGAGAAGGAATGCATTCTGCTTAACATCTAGACAATTAGAAGCAATTCATAACACATAGTAATAAAAGGTAGATTTTGAGTGGCTACATGTATTTTTTGAAACATATTCTTATTAGAGAAAAAAATAACTTTTATGCTTTTCACAATATTATTGGGTGAAGGACCTAAAAGCAGATTTTTTTTTCTTATAAGATGTTACCAATTTAAAATTAGCTCTAGAATATTTATTTATATGATAAATGTGACAATTTCTGTGAGTATAACAATTAAACATTTTTTATTACTGAAATTAGGTTATTGAATACATTTTGTGTAATTCTGTTGAATAATTTTATCATCTTAATGTGTCCTCAGATGTGAAAAAAAAATTCATACTTAACTGAAATACTAAAGGTTTCATCTTATTAAATAAGGAAGCTGATGGAATTTTCCCAATTAAATTGTCAAGGTCGCTTAAATTTAAAAAAAAGTTAAAACAACAAAAATTCTGGAATATAGTGTTACAATTCACATGATTTTTATTCCTTATTTGCTCATTGCCAAAATTCAGAGAATTAGACAACTTTAAAAGCACAAGTTATAAGAGCACAGTATTTACTATTTGATGAGTATCTAAAATGCAGAGAAAGAAAAATATATAGGATTTCTCTGAGATTTTTTTATAGCAGCATGTTGTTTATACCAAAGTTGTATTTTCATGGCTCCCCCAATTTCTTTCTTTCTTCTGGTACCCAAAACCCAAGGAGTATCTCCATCATCCACCTCATATTCTTCAAGGCTCCCAGTCCAATCAATTTTCCAGAATATCCTTACTGGACAATGTGTATGCGTGCGATAACCTCTCCCTCCAGCTCTTCTGGTAATAAATGCCCCCAATCAACTAGTTTAAGCAAAATAAAAATTACTGGCTCTTTTATGGGAAATCCAAGTGGTTGTATAACTTTTATGCACAGGAGGGTCTAGTACTTTGAGTGATGTCATTAGGAATCTTCATCTCACGTATATCATTTATTNAACTAGTTTAAGCAAAATAAAAATTACTGGCTCTTTTATGGGAAATCCAAGTGGTTGTATAACTTTTATGCACAGGAGGGTCTAGTACTTTGAGTGATGTCATTAGGAATCTTCATCTCACATATATCATTTATTTATTTATTTATTTATTTATTCATTTACTGTTAAGCAGGTTCTGCCCATGAAGAGCAAAAAAGCATTCAGAAAGCAGTAAGCTTTGTATGGTGCTTACTATCTACAGTCTTAGAAGGAGAAAAACCCTTTCTCTTTCAGCATACATATAATCATCCTTAAAAGGGCCTTGATTAGTTTTGCTTGGATCATGTGACCAAGCTAGACAGTCCTCAGGTTTACTGGGACAGGACTGTTATTAGTCAGTAAATATCAATTTCCCACTCCTCTAGCAGGAAAGATGTCATAACTGATAACATACTGAATTACTGGAGTTTATACAAGGAAAGAAAGACCATGCTTTTGTGTCCACCAAGTATTAAATCTACCATATTAGAAGTTGTTTCGTTTTTTTGTTTTATTAAGGATTCTTAATAGTAAAACTACATTCTGGCAGTGGAATTGATGGCAGTATGATTGGGATGCTGAAAAAGTTGTTTACTAAAGGACCCTTCCTTGTGGCTCAGCTGGTAAAGAATCTCCCTGCAATGTGTGACATCTGGGTTCGATCCCTGGGAACAACCCAGGAGGATTGGTTATTCCCAATCCCCTGGAGAGGGGAAAGGCTACCAACTCCAGTGTTCTGACCTAGAGAATTCCATGGACTATATAGTGCATAGGGTTACAAAGAGCTGGACATGACTGAGCAACTTTCACTTTAAAGGATCCTNGTTATTCCCAATCCCCTGGAGAGGGGAAAGGCTACCAACTCCAGTGTTCTGACCTAGAGAATTCCATGGACTATATAGTGCATAGGGTTACAAAGAGCTGGACATGACTGAGCAACTTTCGCTTTAAAGGATGCTTCCAGAGTCCACTTGAAAATGACTCATCTTAACTTGGTTTTTATTTTATATTCAAGATGACGTAATCTCCAAAATTTTGCTGTTGCCTGAAAATATATGTGCAGTTATTTCCTTCCAAAAGACATATGGAGGTTAATCAATAGGCAAAGGATAAAAATATGCATATACTACACTTCTAAAACAAATTGTAGCCCACACAGGAAAATGTACTGAGAAGTTTGTCTCCAATTCCTTTTTGAAGCACTGTGATAAACAAAATCATTCTCAGTAAATGTAGAATCACATTATTGTTGAAGTAATCAGGTAAAAAGAAAAAGAAATAGGAACAATAGATTTTTTTCTCAAAATATAATTCTTCAAACCTCAACACTGACATCCCTGATTAAAGATCATTTTAATTTGTTAAAATTGGATGGAATCTTGGAAATAACTCACACAAAATTACCCTCAAGACCTCTTTTAATCTGACATAATTTATACTATGTTTATTTATTAGGATAACTATCTCTTCATTAAAAATAAAATATTCCTGAAAAACATCATATCTTACAGACATATGACATCAGTATTAACCAATCTTTTTCTTAAAAGACCATGAAATCTGACATTTAACTCTTTAGAATAAAAAAATACTATGTTGTCAACAAATTTGCTCATTGAGCATGCATGTTGACCTTGGATTGAAAGGTGTTAATATAGCTGAAAACTCTACAGTTGCTCCTGCCATGCCTCACCCTACGGGTGACCTGAGTTAGCTCTGGCACTCCTCCAAAGCTGCTTTGACTTGTGGGGTGGGGAGTGGGAGGACAGTCTCATTCACCTGCAGACCTATAATAGCCATGGTCAAGCTTTGCAACCAGTAATGCTGGGTGCCAGCCCCACACATCAACCTACCCACAGTGGTTGTTTCCAGGCCTGGAGGAGTCAGCCAGGGGCTAGCCCTACCCACCGCTTGCCCACAGCAATCAAAGAGGAACATAAGTATGCACATATTTCCCACATAAGAGACATCCCTTTTTCTGGTGCCCAGGGGGGAATTATGCCACTAGGCGCCATGGGACATTTTCTACTTAAAGCCCCTCTTTAAAGACAAGGAGATATGGCTAAAACATTGAATACTTAGAAACAAAATGTTGTTGGAAAAAGAGATTTAGGAATATGAGGAGAAAAAGGAATACCTTTTAAATGAAAGAATAATAAAAAATCTCAAGAGAAGAACTAAACAATACAGAGATAAGCAATTTACCAGGTAAAGAGCTGAAGTATAAAGATGCCCACTGAATCCAAAGAAAAATGAATGAACTTAGTGAGAACGTCAACAGAGTTAGAACATAGAAAAAAATACAAACCAATTAGGTTGAAGAATGCAAAAACTGAAATGAAAATACCTTGGAGGGACTCAACAGCTAAAATTGAAGACAGTTTAAGGAACCTCTGGGACAAGCTCAAGCTTACATTCACATTATAGGGGTCCCAGAAGGAGAAGGGAGAGAATATGGGGCTAAGAACGTATTTAAAGAAATAATAGCCAAAAAATTTCCTAACCCAGCAAAGGAAATAGACAGCTAGGTCCAGGAAGCACAGAGATTTCCAAATAAGACAATTCCAAAGAGACCCACATCAAGACACATTATAATTAAAATGTCAAAATTTAAAGGTAGGGAAAATCTTAACAGCAGCAAAAGAAAAACAATTAGTCACAATTAGCAAAAGAAAAACAATTACTATTAACCCCATTAAGACTACCAGCTGATTTTTCACCAGAAATTTTACAGGCCAGAAGCACTGGCATAATAAATTCAAAGTACTAAAGGGAGGGGAAAAAAAAAAAAACAAAACTTACAACTAAGAATACTCTACCCTTCAAGATTTTACTCAGAATTTCAGAAGATTTACAGTTTCCCACACAAGCAAAAGTTAAAGTTCATCACCACTAAACCAGCCTTACAAGAAATGTTGAAAGGACTTCTTTTAATAGAAAAGAAAGGTCACAACTAGAAACAAAAAGTTACGAAAGAAAAAACTCTAACTGGCAAAGGAAAAGTGGATTAACCATCTATAAAGTCAGAATGAAGGTTAAAAATTAAATATAGCAAAATCATCTGTAACTAAAATAATTAGCTAAGCAATACGTAACATGAAAAGGTGTAATATATGGCATCAAAATTAGTGGGGAAAAAAACAGCAGTGAGAGTAAAAATGTTGTGCTTTTAGAATGCACCAGTATGTGATCATCAACATAAAAACATAGACTGTGATATGTATAGATCATTATATATAAATCTAATGGTAAATTCAAATCAGAAACCTATAACAGATACACACAAAAAAGAGAAATGAATACAAACAGCATTAAACTCATCAAATCACAAGGGAAGAGAACAAAAAAAAAGAATGGAACTGAAATAACTACAAAAACAACCAGAAAGCAGTGAACAAAATGGCATTAAGTAGACACCTATCAATAATTACTTCAAATGTAATGGAAATAAATGTTTCAATTACAAGAAATAGAATGTATGAATAGATAAAAATGACAATACCCACATATATGCTAACTACAAAAGACTCACTTAAGATCCAAAGACACACAGATTTATGGTAAAGTGATGGAAAATAATACTTCACACAAATGGAAACAAAAATAAAGCTTAAGTAGCAATATTGCTATCAGACAAAATAGATTTTAAAACAAAGACAATTGTAAGAGATAAAGAAGGGTATTACATAAGGATAAAGAGATCAATCCAAAAAGAGGATACAAACACACATATCTATGAACAAAACATAAAATCACCTAAATACATAAAGCAAATATTAGCAGATGTAAAGGTAGATGTTAATAGTACAGTAATGAAAGGAACTTTAACAGCTCATTTNTCTAAAAAATTATTTTCTCTTGGTGTTCTTTAAACTTTGAATTTGTTCACAATCCTCTCCTGAAATTAAAAAAACAAACAAACTGGAGAAAGACTTACTGACACTTTTTAAAAATACCTTTCTGTGGGGAGGAGGAGGAATCCTTAAGTAACATAAGATACTTCTTTGAATTCTGAAATCAAACAAGTCACAGAATCTAAGAGTTTTATTTTGAAAATGGACATTTGTTTCAGTTGACCCTAGAGAAATGCTGAGAACTATATAATTACATTTCCAGAAGAAAAAATTTAATGGGTCTACAGTACATTTCTTGTTTTTGTTTAATCACTTACCCCCTACTTTGCCTCCTCCTGAAAGCACGAATGATTAAGAGGAATAAAATTTAAACAACTCTCTGCTGGAAACATTAGCCTCTCTCATCAAAGCAAATATTCTAGAATCCTGATCCTTCCATTTACCTTCAGAGAATACCCTCTAGCAACTCCTTTATTTTAAAATAGTTTTTAATTAAATGCCTGCTTTAATTTTTATTTCATTTTTATTAGTAATATGACTACAATTCAGTTCTGTGGAATCATATGACAGTAAAAGAAAACGTGGCTATCTCAACACACACTAAATTTCCACTGAAACACTTTCCTCTGAATCGCATGTTTGATCCAGAAAGAGTGAAGGTTTTATTTATTTGTATAAGATCTGACATTTTGAATTTTAACAATGTATATTTACTAAGCATGACTATTCTCAAAAAAATTTTATACCACATACTCCAGCAACTTTTCCAATTACTCTTTAATCTTTTCCTGACTTGTTTCTCCTCACCCCAATATAAAGGAGAACTTAGAATAAATATAAGGATGCATATGTACACACACACACACGNTTAAAAATACCTTTCTGTGGGGAGGAGGAGGAATCCTTAAGTAACATAAGATACTTCTTTGAATTCTGAAATCAAACAAGTCACAGAATCTAAGAGTTTTATTTTGAAAATGGACATTTGTTTCAGTTGACCCTAGAGAAATGCTGAGAACTATATAATTACATTTCCAGAAGAAAAAATTTCATGAGTCTACAGTACATTTCTTGTTTTTGTTTAATCACTTACCCCCTACTTTGCCTCCTCCTGAAAGCACGAATGATTAAGAGGAATAAAATTTAAACAACTCTCTGCTGGAAACATTAGCCTCTCTCATCAAAGCAAATATTCTAGAATCCTGATCCTTCCATTTACCTTCAGAGAATACCCTCTAGCAACTCCTTTATTTTAAAATAGTTTTTAATTAAATGCCTGCTTTAATTTTTATTTCATTTTTATTAGTAATATGACTACAATTCAGTTCTGTGGAATCATATGACAGTAAAAGAAAACGTGGCTATCTCAACACACACTAAATTTCCACTGAAACACTTTCCTCTGAATCGCATGTTTGATCCAGAAAGAGTGAAGGTTTTATTTATTTGTATAAGATCTGACATTTTGAATTTTAACAATGTATATTTACTAAGCATGACTATTCTCAAAAAAATTTTATACCACATACTCCAGCAACTTTTCCAATTACTCTTTAATCTTTTCCTGACTTGTTTCTCCTCACCCCAATATAAAGGAGAACTTAGAATAAATATAAGGATGCATATGTACACACACACACACACACACACATCCTACCTTGATTTCCTGACTGACAATTTTGGAGAAAGTAGTGATATATAAGACAAAAAATGAAAGATTGATGTGTTTTGGTCTTAGCAAGAATGGCTGGATACATGCTAGCCAAAGGCAAAAATAGCAAATACAATGTTATGAGGCTTGGTTAATGGATCTGAGTAGCACCAAAGAGTTATTGAATCTGGTAAAGAATCTGCCTGCAGTGCAGGAGACCCAGGTATGATCCCTGGGTCAAGAAGATGCCCTGAAGAAGGAAATGACAACCCATTCCAGTATTCTTGCCTGGAGAATTCCATGGACAAAGAGGCCTGGCAGGCTACAGTCCATGGGATCACAAAGTTGGACAGAACTGAATGACTGATGCTTCTGCTTTCAAAGAGTTATTGAGGTTTCTATAGCTCTCATATTTGCAACCTTTTGGGGATTTGCTTTGATTCTCTAGAGACCTACAAATATCAATTTAAGAATCATTGTTCCTAAACATTCCACACAGCCAATAAAGTCAGAAATATCAGGATAAATTTCTAGAAGCAAAGTTTCCAAGCAAAATTCTTCTAATCTCCACAAAGATCATTGGTTAAATTTTAACTCTGGCATTTATGAGTAGATTTTATTTCATTTAGAAAATGTACACCACTGCAGTAATCTGTAGTTGGCCATTGTGAATGAATCTTTTCAAACAATGCATTACTGAAAAAAGTCAGATGGTAGCTAGAAGCTTTGTCAGAAGCAACTGGTCACGTGAAAATCTTGTTAATTGGATACATATGTAAGAGCAAGTTCATCAGGTAATAAGGGGCCAGATCATTAAGGCAGAGTTCTCTTTCCTGGTCTCACTACAGGTAGACACATTGTACCCATCCCTCAAAAGCAGCATTATTCCCTAATATAATGATTCTCAAGGAACTTTATTAGAGAATTCCACAAATGAGGAGCCAGCCTATCTCTGTTTTAATCACAAATCCCTAGCCTGTAGAAAAATTCTCACGAAGTTATATGGGATAAAATCATAATATTTTTTATGAGTATGTTCTCACATTCACACATAAAGCTCTCCAAAAGCTGAATATGGTTCCATTTCCACAGTGCAGAATCTGTTAATTGGATCTGTCTATGTTTTCCAACTCACAGCATCCTGCAGTGCTAAGTATCTAATATAAACACTCCCCACTGAGACTCCTCATAAACTCTGGAGTTTTTTTTTCTGCCTTGAAACCAACTTGTGAATTGAGATGGCCTAACTACTAAAAATAAACTTGACTTTTAATTTTTTACTGATGTACTCCAATCCCATACTTAGAGCTTAATAATGATTATCCTTTTTACAATCTTCCCCCAAAGACTAATGCAATGTTCATGTAAGAAGTCCAAAGAAAGGAGGGCAGAATAATTTGAGATTTGGCAATCTCAGCTATTAACCTCAAATGAGTCCATTTTCTCTCTATAGTTTTTGTAGTTGTTTTAACTTTAATGTGAGATAAGCATGCATGCAAAGAAGGAAAATCTAACATATAAATTTTGATGTGTTTTTGCAAGTCCTCAGGGCAGAGATCCTGACTCTCCTTGCTCTTAGCTGTATTTTGAAAAATGTCTGTGCAGAAATCAACATTGGAAGATAGAGATAGCATCTCCCTTTAGGACATAAGACAGGTTTTCTCCCATGCTGGGAAGACTCTCTCTCTCTGGAGCAGTAGGCAAGTAAGTTTAATATCCAGTGTAAAAAGTTCAAGTTTCTAAGCCCCTTCAGCTTCTCCTTTAACACAACTCACTGAGTGTGCAGACATTATCTGATCTTCATATCATCCTGTATGAATTGCAACTTAGGGACCTGGCACAAAATATGCTGCTGCATGTGCAGCTTGCTATAATGTGAGTAACAAAACCCAGTGTCTCTGATTCAGGAACCTCACAACAGTAACATTTAAGGTTAAAAATGGATAAAACTGGGATGAAGTCAGCAAGATGGTAGAAGGGCAAGTCCTAGACCTTCCTTCCCCCAGAGAGACACTGACTCAAAGACAAAACACAGACCAATTCCTTTCATGAGAGATTCAGGAACTAGTTAAGAGCTCTGTACCCACATCAAAGCTGGTTGAAAGACTCATAGCACTAAGCTGCTGCAGTCCTAT
>SJYW01052119.1:76647-95262 GCA_006410735.1 Raphicerus campestris
TTTTTTTTTTTTAATGAATTCTTTATGGCAACTCTCTAATGAAAATCTGCAAAGAGCTGCGGAGATGTATGACAGCGTTGCCAGGATGAAGCATGACATTTCACCTATGAAAATGTGTCTACTGTTAGAGTCTCTAGGTACACAGGCAGCACGGAATCACTAATGCGTCAAAGAAAAGGCAAAGCCACATTCGTTTCCCTCCACATCCCACAGCAAAGCAGAGAGGCCAGCAAATCTGCCTTCTGCCTATTCTGTTTCCATAAACTCCTCTCTTCACTGGAAATTTATGTCAATAACTAAGGGAGAGGGCTTCCAGGCACTAGGAAAACAGCTCCTGTTTTCATTTAAATGCCAACATTCATCAGTAACCATTTAAATCAGGATTCTATACTACCAGGATACATCACTGAAAACACCTGCCATTAGAAATACATTTTTCAGAGGGTTATACAATTGGAAGACAACCAATAACTAGAAATTCAGGGTGGGGAGATTCCCTGATGGCTCAGTGCTCAGAATTCTGTGCCTTCACTACAGAAAGTGAAGATTCAATCTCTGGATGAAGAACTAAGATCCTGAAAGGCAAGCAGAAGGGACAAAGAAAAGAAGAAGGAGATTCACAGTTACCTAGGGAAATTCAGTCTAAAAAGTTAAAACTGTCAGAAACTCCTTGAATCAGAAGTCTTATTTGCAAAGTTAAGGAGTCAATGATTTTAATGTACATCAAATTCCCCTTTGATTTTAAGAATTCTAATTTCCTTTTTAATTTCTAACACACTCTCACATAAGCAAGCTCTGTTCACTCCAAACAATGCTTTTGGTTACCTCACTTTTACATTTTCCTTCTATTAAGTAGTTCCTCTTACTGGCCACTTGCTGATTCACTGACTCTATTAAATCACTTTTCTAGAATAATTTGTACTAAAGAAGTGGCTTCTAAATTAAACACTTGAAATTGTTTTATTTTTTTCAATAAGTTTTGTGTCTGTAGAAAGGGATTACCCTGCAGACAAATCTATATTAGGGCAATTAGAAGCAATGGTAACCTTAAGATCTCTTTAATTAGGGTCACTGGAGATTAGTTCCATTGCTTTCGGTCACTCATCAAGTTCAAGCCTCAAATAAAAGTTTCCAACATGTGCTGGTGCTCAAGGGAAAGGGTGGTGGAGAGTAGAGTGGGAGTTCTGGATTGTCAGGTGAACACTGCTATCTATAAAACGATAACCAACAAGGACCATTTGTATAACACAAGCAACTTATTTGAAAAGAATAAATACACATACATGTAAAACTGAATCACTTTGCTTACACCCAAAACTAACACAATGTGGCAGGGAAGTACCTAATCTACTACATTCCATATAAAATAAAAGTTTTAAGTAAATAAAATTATAAAAAAGCCCAGAGGAGCACTGTTCTCAGAGCTGGGCTCAGCCTCCACTGGAGGGATGCTGTCAGCTGGGTCAGGTCATGGGCCGTGAAACACAGAAAAACGCTGGAGAAGTACCAGCCACAGTCACTGCAGCCACTGGCTGGGCTGAAGAGTCTCAGGACAGAGCTCACCCATCCTCCTCCAGACCCTCTTCAGCTCCATCTACTGGCAGAACCTAACAGGAGTTTTTGAGGCTTCTGAGGTGGCACAATGGTAAAGACTTCACTTGCCAATGCAGAAGAAGCAAGAGAGGTGGGTTCCATCTCTAGCTGGGAAGATCCCTTGAAGTAGGAAATGGCAACCCATTCAGTATTCTTGCTTGGAAAATTCCATGGACAGAGGAGCCTGGTGGATTCCAGTCCATGGGTCACAAAGGGTCGGGTAGAACATGAGCATCAAGGGATTCAGGTGGTGATGTCAGCTATGTCTCCTAGAAGCCCAGCTTAATGGCCTCAAAGTGAAGTTTATGGGAGTAGGTTTGGAGCTGCAAGACAGTCCTTACAACCAGCACACTTAAGGAGGCTTTCGACATCCCAGAGAATGCAGCAGCTGGAGTCCCAAATAACAGATCCATTACACAAGTCAAGGGGAGCCTGGCTCTGGGCACTCAAGCTAGAGGGTCCTGATTCACACCATGAATCTGCAGACACAGCTCTGGAGCTGGGACACATGCAGATTACTGCCCAGGAAGCAAAAGTGACTACAGAAGAATTTCGCTCTACAACCTCTTGGATTGCATTGACATGTGTGTTCTCAGTCATGTCCGACTCTGCAGCCCCATGGACTACAGTCTATTAGGCTCCTCTGTCCATAGGGTTTTTCAGAAAAGAATACTACAGTGTGTTGCTATTTCCTTCTCCAGGGGATCTTCCCAACTCAGAGACTGAACCCGTGTCTCCTGCATTGGCAGATGGATTCTTTACCCCTTGCACCACCTGGATCACATTAAACTGACTGAAATAAGAATTCTTCAAAAACATCTATTCAAGTGTTCTTTGTCTCCATCCAGTCTCATCAGAGGTTTCTTTCTCTCCTCTGCTTCTTCCACATCCAAAAGGAAAATATCTCCCTAATCCCAGTCCACCAGGCTTTCTTTCCTCCTCTTTTCCACTGTTGTATGATTTTTGCATTAATTACAATGAATTAACTATTAATTCAAATGGAGAATTAAACTGGAGATCAAACTAGTCAATTAAAAGGAATCAATCCTGAATAGTTATTGTAAGGACTGATGCTGAAGCTCCAAAGCTTTAGCCACCAGGTACTAAAAGCCAACAGATTGGAAAAGACCCTGATTCTGGGAAAGATTGACTGCAGGAGGAGAAGGGGGCAACAGAGGATGAGATGGTTAGATAGCATCACTCACTCAATGGACATGAGTTTGAGCAAACTCTGGGAGATGGGGAAGAACAGGGAAGCCTGGCATGCTGCGTTCCATGGGTGTACAAAGAGTCGAACATGATAACAACTATTAATTCACACTTTTCCCTAGAATGCATTGTAATTCTTCTTTATGACAGAGTGTCAACACTACTGGCCCCAGCTTGTCACGCCTCTGCTTCCAGGCCCTTTGACTGGAAACGGTACCTCCTGGCTACATTAACACAAGTCTCAGCCTTGTGACTTGCTCTGGTCACAGAAATTTGGGGCCATAAGACACAAGAAGAAACTTGAGAAAGCATTTTCTGACCTGGGTTTGCTCTCATCCTGCCCTGACACCATGAAAGCGTGGGCAGGCTGGCTTGCTGCAGGAGGAGAGAGGCTTGGTCCCAATAGCACTGTCATCCCAGCTGGACCTGTGTATTGGTCCACCTGAGAGCACATAAATAGACCCACCAAGCCCAGCTGAACTCTCTGAGAATAGATTGATGGGTAAATAAATCCTTATTATTATATTCAGTTCCTGAGACTTGAAGTGACTTGGTAATCATGATTATGGCAATAGGTAACTGATATGCTTCTGAACAGAAGAAAGACAGGGCTGGAAATTACAATATTCTCTTTGGTGTGTTGAAGAAACAACAGTCTGTGAACCTTTAGTCATTAATAATATCCTCTGTCGTATTTCAGTTAAACCACACAGACAAAAACAAGCTAGTGGCCTGTTTATAAGAAAAGATTATCAACTAAGAATTGATTCAGAAGAACTTGGTTTTGAAAAATTTTAAATATTATAGTTAATCCAGAGTTGGTGATGAACAGGGAGGCCTGGCATGCTGTGGTTCATGGGGTCGCAAAGAGTCAAATATGACTGAGCGACTAAACTGAACTGAAATCTTTTCATTACAATTTCATGAGAAGTCTCTAAACTTAGCAGATAATCATTAAGAAGCAATAATGTACTCAGAGTTTCATTTTTAGAAGTTAGGTCAAATTTTGAAAATATTTTTTAGCTTGTATATGCTCTTATTCGGAATTACTCATTACTCTCAAAGTAATGAGACTCTCAGACATATATCAAAGAGAATAATGATGAAGGATTTAAATCAGAAAAGTCTTAGACTATATTTTTATCCTGTTCAATCAGTCCCCAAGAATTTTGGATAAAAATAATAATTATTGCAATCTCTTTGAAATCTTTCTTGATCACGTACTTTTGGGGGGGAATTATGGCTCATACTAAGAGAAAAAAAAAGGTAACCAGCAACTTCCCATTCCTAACAAGAGAATTTGAGTTTTCAGCAGATTATTCAAGATGAGTTTCAGGAAGGGAAACATCTAAGAAAATGTCAGCAATCACCAGTGTGCTACCTATCCAGGGCTCTATATACCTGGCTTCCCTAGTCCAGGGTATAAAACAAGAAGAAATGAGTAACACAGGCCATATGCATGGAAGGCACAGTGACTCTAAGAGCTCCCTGCTTCCTGGTACCACTGTCTCCTTCCTTTCCAGACCTGTCCCCATCCTCTCCATCTGCCATCCATGGCTAGACCTCCACAGTGCATTAAACATCAGCTACACTGAGTACATTTGGACCAGAAGAATTTTCCTGAAGTCATAAGTACAGAAGCCATCCTGGCATTGAACTGAAGGATAAATGATACTGGCTCACAAACAGGGAGACAGATCAATGGAATAAATAGTGCGTCTAGAAATTGATCCAAGAACATCTGGAAAACTACGGATGATAAAGGTTGCATTTCAAATCAGTGAGCAAAGTGTTTAATAAAACTGAGACAACCAGGTAGCTATCTGGAAGAGATTAAAGTTGGACCTATACCTCAAAACTGACCTCAGGTATATCAATGATTTAAATGTATGAAAAGAAATAATAAAAGAGAAGAAATCAGGTGAGAATTTAACAAAAAAATCTAAGAGATCTTTCCAATCTTGATGTATAAAATGAACTAAAGCAAGATCATTTTCTTTCATTCTGAGAGCATTTATCAAAAGATGACAAAAAGCAAGAAAAAGCATTTGCAATACATATCATAGACAAAAGGTAAGTTTCTTAATACATAAAAGGTTCCCATATGGAAAATGCAGAATATACTATACTTCCACTTCTGTACAAAAGGGGAGTTTAACAAACAATTTGTTTGAATATAATTGAAATGTCTCTTTAAATATATGAGGAATTATTCATTATGTGTTGTCCAAGGTAAGGACTGTGAGGGTGAAAAATGGTCAGGATTAGGAAATGGAAGAGAGATTTTTTCACTCTGTATCTCCTGAACCTTTAAATTATGAATTCTGGGAAAGTATCATTTATTAAAAAATAAATAAAGTTGAATTAAACTTTTTAATTTATAAAAAAATTTATATATCCTCATATTTTAATCAGGGTTGTTGATGCTTTCCACACACAGAAAACTCCTCAAAAATCGCAAAGTTTAACACATGAAAGATTTGTTTCTCACTCAGAAGAGCGTGGTATGTGTTGGATGGCTCTGATAGATCTAGTATCCACGACATCCACAGTGAATGGCCTTCAGGATTGGTTGCAGTGGAAGAGAGGCATAAAAAGCCCAGGACGGACACATTTCCACAAACAATGCATAGGCCAGAGCCAGTTAGGGGGCCCAGAGTGACTGCAGGACAGAAATGCAAGAAAGAACATGCATGGAGTTCCTGATGCTCACCACTGTGCTAGCCACTCCTTAGCTTCTAAATAAAGGTCTTATTAATTATAAAGCCTCATATTTTACATAACCTCGGTTTTATGTGCTTTTGGTACTACCATGTTAAAAAAATCATATTAANCAATGCATAGGCCAGAGCCAGTTAGGAGGCCCAGAGTGACTGCAGGACAGAAATGCAAGAAAGAACATGCATGGAGTTCCTGATGCTCATCACTGTGCTAGCCACTCCTTAGCTTCTAAATAAAGGTCATATTAATTATAAAGCCTCATATTTTACATAACCTCGGTTTTATGTGCTTTTGGTACTACCATGTTAAAAAAATCATATTAATGAAAAATGAGGATCTCGATTAACAGTTTTCCAAGGAAGACATGCAGATGGCCAACAGGCACCTGGAAAGATGCTTCAAATTACTAGTCATCAGGGAAAGGCAAATCAAAACCACCAGGAGATATCACTTCACACCTGTCAGAATGGGTATCATCAAAAAGTCTACAAATAACAAATATGGAGAAAAATGTACCCTGTTACACTATTGGTGGGAATGTAAATTGATGTAGATACTATGGAAAACAGTATGGCTTTTTCTTAAAAAATGGTAACACCTACCATATAACCCAGGTATTTATCCAAAGAATATGAAAACACTAACATGAAAAGATATATGCATGCCTATGTTCCTTGCAGCACTATTCACAATAGCCAAGACAAGAAAATAACCTTAAGTGTTCATGTACACAATGGAATGTTATTCAACCACGAGAAAAAAAAAAAAAAAAGAATGAAATTCTGCCCTTTGCAGCCACATGAGTGGACCTAGAGATTATCATACTAAGTGAGTAAGTCAGACAGAGAATAACAAATCTAAAAACTGAACAAATGAAACAAAGCAAAACTCACAGAGAACGGGTTGGTGGTTACTAGAGAAGAGGATTGGAGTGGGCAAAAACAGTGAAGAGGGTCAATTGCATGGTCACAGGTGGTATTTATAGACTCATGATGGTGACCATTTTGCAGACTATACAATCATTGAATTGTGATGTGTACTCCAGGAAACAGATGACTCATTGGAAAAGTCCCTGATGCTGGGAAAGATGGAGGACAGAAGGAGAAGAGGGCGTAGGAGGATGAGATGGCTGGATGGCATCACTGAGGCAATGGACATGAATTTGGGCAAAGTCCGGGAGACAGTGAGGGACAGGGAGGCCTGGCATGGCTGCAGTCCATGGGGTTGAGAGCTGAACACAACTGGGTGACTGAACAACAACAACACACCTGAAACTAATCAATGTTATTCACCAACTTTATCCCAAGCTTAGTTTAAAAGCACATCCAGAGGCGTAAATTTGGAGTTTGGTGTTAGCAGATACACTACTATAAATAAAATAGATAAACAACAAGGAATTACTGTATAGCACAGAGAACTCTACTTGATATTATTTAATAATCTATGTGGGAAAAGGATCTGAAAAAGAATGAATGCATGTATATGTATAGCTGGCTCACTTTGCTGAACACTTGAAACTAACAAAACATTTTAAATCAACTATGCTCTAACATAAAAAAAAAATTAAATTAATTTTTTAAGTCATAAGAATTTTAAAAAGTACGTTCATACTTCAAATAAAGATACTCAGATGAGAGCTCTAGGGTTTCTTAGAACACCGGGTATATCCTATTTTAAGTAGAGAAGAATAAACTTGGACCTAGCATAGCAATGTTAATAAATAGACAATTGGCCAATCTAAATTTGCACATGCTTTCAAATGCCTGGGCCCAGTTCTCTTTGGCTGCGCCAGGTCAGATTAAACAAGAGTGGTCCACTCAGACATCAACCAACAATTTGGAGGCAGATGAGCTCACACTATCCATTTTGTCAGGATGCTTCAGCCAAGTTTTCATATGCACTGCCAGGGAAGCCTACTAAGTGTATTCCTTCTCCACAAAATATAAAGTAAGCCTCAAAGAGAGCCAATGCAATGTTCTGCTGGCTATTTTTAACCTGGAAAGAACTGTTTGTATTGAATCTTGATTTTCATCTCTCAGTTCTCCTTTGAATCCATGTTGCCAAGCTGTGCTTTATCACTTTGCAGCAACAGAAATGAAGTTTTCTTCTAAAAAGTGGAAAGCAGTGGAGTAGATGATTTGGTCGTTTCTACATCGTTTTTAGGTACCACGAGGTGACAGATAGCATAATTAAGCAACATACTCAAGCTTATCTCATTTCGCAAAATTGTTTATGTACCAGAGAGATCCCTGGATTGATGGTGATGAATGCCAGCTGTCCCAAAGAGATGCTCAGGGCTCCAGACGGAAAACCTTAATAACTGGGACCTGGACTGAGGGATTATTCCCTAGAAGAAGGCAAGAAAAGAATTTGGGAAGAGATTGATCCACGTTTTAGCCGAGAAACCAAAGCGAGTGAAGGTTCTCTTAGCGCGTCATTTTAATGAGGCATGGCAGTAACTGCAAAAGCAATGTGTGAACAGGGCATTTTTGCCTCTCAAATGTATGCTGTTTTTATTTACCTGGGGTGCAAACGCTGCAAGTCCAGAGTGGTCAGACACCAGCAGAACGTTGAGTCATGAGCACACCCTACTGGTTTGACATGAGACCACAATAAAAGGTAAAGCATTGATCTGAAACTCTTCATTCACCACTGCAGTGCCGCCCCTCGCGGCCCTTTTTAGATAAAGTCTCTCAGGAGGAGAGCAATTGGAAAGGATCACATGGCACATTCATTTGTTTTCTAGTCACAGGAGAACAAGCCTCATTATAATGGCGATGTACTCATATTTAAGTAAATTTGTGTTCATCTTGCACGGCTGAAAACACTGCTATTTCCTAATTCAAATATGGCCAACATGATGAGTGTATTCATGCTGGAGAAAAAAAATTCCCCAAATGCAACGGAGCAATTAGGTTTGGATTTCTCCTGTGGAACAAAAATGTCCTCTTCGGGGGGCCTCCATGCGTTGGCACCACCCAGCTGTTGGAAGAATTTACTGGATGAAAGCAAAATCCTCTGGAGAATAAGGAGAAACAGGTGGAGACATCTGCAGGTGTCTCTGTGGATGCAGGTCAGACTGACTCACTTCGCCAGAGTCCTCTACGGGCTGCATGTGAAGTCCACTAACACTCCATGTGCCTGGATGGCGTGAAAAATATCTTAACAATAGAAACAGAGGGAAAGAAGATGTATCAAGGAATCCAAAAACTTCAGAAAAGATTAGATCCTTTCGAATATATATATTGTATACATTAATCTGTATTAATATGCACTTAATATACATATCACTATTATTTTAATGCCATATTAAAATTATGAAATGGGGCATGTTTTATCATGTTCATAATTTAAAATGCACATGCACACACGCAAATCTTTGAGACTTTCTTTCCTTTTGTTTTTCACCCAGCAGTGGTGACCAAGACCACAGGGCTATTTTTGATTTTACTAAATCTCAATAGCTGTGCATTGGAATTTCATTATGACTGTATTTTCAGTGTCTAGATAATAAAGGATTAAAAATCTTTCACTAAATTCCTATTAGTAGATGGGGGCAAAGAAAGGCGAGCTTATCTTCTACTTTTATGAAGTTCAACCATTTTGTTTTAGAGATCAGATAACTATCTAGATACTATGGCACAAGAGGACTTTCTTCCCAACTTTTATCTGTCAGGCACAAGAAATAATTTTGAGACCAACTATGAAACTTCTTCTAATATAATAAAATGAAACTCAGCAAAACTTGTGCAGCAGCAAAACAATTAATATTTGGCATTCTTTGCATCCCATTTGTTTTTGGCTCAAAACTAACTCTGAAATTCCAAAAGCATTCTTCATTTTACAATGGCAGCATTCCTGAATTTGAGGTTTGCTCTTTTAAAACTTTGACTCGTACTATGTTTTTAAAATTGAAATCTGATAGATGATTGTGTAAAAATGGCAGGGGAAAGTCAATGAGCCCAAGCATCGTGCCTCTCTAGGGACCTCTGTGAAATCCAATATGCAGCCTGCTATCTGATGAATCTAACAAAGCTGGTTGGAACCACATCTCTGAAAAACCTTGCGTGGCTCCCTTTGTTACCTACAAAATTAAATTCTAAAATCTTGTCCACACATGCAGAGTCCTCTTCCTCCAGCATCTTCATCTTTACTTGTATTATTTTCTTTTGGACATTCCTAAATTCCAACCTCACTGAATTATTTTTGATTCATACTTTTAAATACATACATGTATATTTATTGAAATAAAGTTGATTTATAATGGTATGTTATCTTCAGGTGTACAGCAAAGGTTCTTTTCCCTTATAGGTTTTACAGGATATTTAATATAGTTCCCTGTACTATACAGTAGGTCCTTGTTTATTTTATATGTAGCAGCATACATATTTTAATCCCAAATTCCTAATTTATCACTTGCCCATACCTTTCCCATTTGGTTATCATAAGTTTGATTTCTATGTCTGTAGGTCTATTTCTATTTTGCATATAGGTTCATTTGTATTATTTTATTTTAGACTCCACATATAAGAGATATCATATGATATCTGTCTTTGACTTACTTCACTTAGTATGATAATCTCTAGGTACAGCCAAGTGGCTGCAAATGGCATTATTTTATTCTTTTTACGGCTGAGTAATATTTCTTTGTATGCACCACATCTTCTCTATCCACTTATGTGTCAATGGACATTTAAATTGCTTTCATTTCCTGATTATCATAAATACTGTTGCAATAAACATTGGGCTGCAAGTATTTTTTTTTTGAATTATAATTAAAAAAAAGCCTGTAATAGAAACTCTATCTTTAATTTTTTAAGGAACCTCCACACTGGCTCCACCAATTTACATTCCCACAACAATGTAGGAGGGTTCCTTTTTCAAATGGACAAAGTCTTAGAAAGGAGAATTATTTTATACTTCAAAATTTTCTCCTGCTTTTCTCTGTGTGATTCTGCTGCTGCTGCTGCTACTGCTAAGTTGCTTCAGTCATGTCCGACTTTATGCAGCCTCATAGACAGAAGCCTACTAGACTCCCCCATCCCTGGGATTCTCCAGGCCAGAACACTGGAGTGGGTTGCCATTTCCTTCTCCAATGCTTGACAGTGAAAAGTGAAAGGGAAGTCACTCAGTCGTGTCCGACTCTTAGCGACCCCATGGACTGCAGTCCACCAGGCTCCTCCATCCGTGGGATTTTCCAGGCAAGAGTACTGGAGTGGGGTGCCACCACCTTCTCCAATGTGACTCTAATGCCATTCAAATTCCATTCCAACCACGTCTAATAGTAGAGGTGAGGGCGACAGTGATGAGTAGACACCAACATTGGTAGAAGCTCATCATGGGCTAAGCATTGACACCTTGCAGTAGGTTCTCTCTTCCTCTGGACATCCTTGTGTGGTAGGTTCTGCTGTTCATGAGGAACAGATACAGTAATAATCCATCCAAAGTCTCATACCTTAAATGCAGAAAAGCTCACATGGCAAATGCCTTTTGTCCTCAGGAAAGTTTTCTGACTTTTCAGATGTTAAAACCCAACTTTATCCAGATATGTCAGGTAGAACTTTTAGGCTGTTTTTGGTGGAAGTTGTGGTCACCAACAATTTTTAGCTGATAAGTCAGAAGCCATTCATCCCCCTTCTTTGGAAGCTCAGGAAGGTCCAGCACTATGTCTCCTTAGAGATCTGTCTACCACCAGGCAGGAAAACTCCACTTTCTCCAGAGCCAGATTCCAAGAGCAAGAGTATGTTTACCTTCATGCCAGCAAAGGGCCACCCAAATCTGCTGAGTTCCTGGTTGAATACAATGAAATTTTTTCTTTTCAATTTAACTAGAATAGCATTTCTTAGAATGATCACTAAGGATCTTTCAGGGAATCTGCAAGGTCATAACAACTCTGTGATAATATTTAGATATTATTTCCCTTTCATTGGTGTTTCAACATCTACAATGATGGTGCAAAAAACTGTTGGAGCTTTTGCACAAACCCAAGGCAGTGGCACTAAACTACCCTGGAGAGTTTTGTGTTCTTGACTGCCAGTGCATTTACAGGGGTGCGAAAAAAAAGCTCTACTTAAAAATGACCCTAAGAAAGCAACCAAATTTACTGATTTTGTTACACCTAGACTCTTCAGAACATGCCTCTTTAATGTTCTGTGTGCAAAATGGAACATTTATATGATGTCCATACCAAAGTACGACAGTTGACTCAAGGTGAGCACTTGTGTGGTTGGGCTACAGCTGAACTAAAGTTTTTATCATGAATCTTACTTTTACTTGAATTAGGAACTTAAAGACAAGTTATGGTCACTCAAACGGGTATTTGGCAGGCATCTTCTCATAAAGGAATGAAATGAACCTGCCACAAAAAAGAAAGCAATCAACAAACAATATGTGGCGTAGCGATAAAATTGGAGGTTTCATGCCAGATTTGGAATTTTAGAACTTTGTCTTCTTTATCATTGGAATTTTAGAACTTTGTCTTCTTTATCATATTGGCAGTTTCCTAATATTTATAAATTTTTCTTATAAGATTGATGGTTATATTGATGACTCTGTATGTGTTTATTACAACAAAGTGTATTCAATATTTGGAAAATCTGGATAAGTTGATGTATTCATATTTCATAATGACTACCACATGATGTTTCAAACTCATGCAGGGAGGGATGATCCTTTCAAAGTGCAAGATAGACCAATGGACCTTATTGGAACAGGATACAAAATGTTCATGGAAATAGTTTCAGATTTCTTCATAATCTTCAATAAACTATCACTTGTTATATTGTCATATAATATTTTAAAATCCAAAATTATCTGCAAAGGATACTTAGTTACTTTTTTTCCAGTTACATGAGTCAGAAGGGGTTTAAGGTCAGATTTTTTTCATGTACTTCAACCCAAACTATGTATCTCAACAAACTGGAACATATGAGAATCAGATATCTTCTAATAATCCAGACAGTAAAGAAATTTTCAAAAATGTAAAACAAGACCATTTTTGTTTTTAAGAGTAAGGTTATTCCTGTCTCTTATACACATCTAGATGTGTATAAGAGACAGGCTTTTCTCTGTGTNCTTCAGTCATGTCCGACTTTATGCAGCCTCATAGACAGAAGCCTACTAGACTCCCCCATCCCTGGGATTCTCCAGGCCAGAACACTGGAGTGGGTTGCCATTTCCTTCTCCAATGCTTGACAGTGAAAAGTGAAAGGGAAGTCACTCAGTCGTGTCCGACTCTTAGCGACCCCATGGACTGCAGTCCACCAGGCTCCTCCATCCGTGGGATTTTCCAGGCAAGAGTACTGGAGTGGGGTGCCACCACCTTCTCCAATGTGACTCTAATGCCATTCAAATTCCATTCCAACCACGTCTAATAGTAGAGGTGAGGGCGACAGTGATGAGTAGACACCAACATTGGTAGAAGCTCATCATGGGCTAAGCATTGACACCTTGCAGTAGGTTCTCTCTTCCTCTGGACATCCTTGTGTGGTAGGTTCTGCTGTTCATGAGGAACAGATACAGTAATAATCCATCCAAAGTCTCATACCTTAAATGCAGAAAAGCTCACATGGCAAATGCCTTTTGTCCTCAGGAAAGTTTTCTGACTTCTCAGATGTTAAAACCCAACTTTATCCAGATATGTCAGGTAGAACTTTTAGGCTGTTTTTGGTGGAAGTTGTGGTCACCAACAATTTTTAGCTGATAAGTCAGAAGCCATTCATCCCCCTTCTTTGGAAGCTCAGGAAGGTCCAGCACTATGTCTCCTTAGAGATCTGTCTACCACCAGGCAGGAAAACTCCACTTTCTCCAGAGCCAGATTCCAAGAGCAAGAGTATGTTTACCTTCATGCCAGCAAAGGGCCACCCAAATCTGCTGAGTTCCTGGTTGAATACAATGAAATTTTTTCTTTTCAATTTAACTAGAATAGCATTTCTTAGAATGATCACTAAGGATCTTTCAGGGAATCTGCAAGGTCATAACAACTCTGTGATAATATTTAGATATTATTTCCCTTTCATTGGTGTTTCAACATCTACAATGATGGTGCAAAAAACTGTTGGAGCTTTTGCACAAACCCAAGGCAGTGGCACTAAACTACCCTGGAGAGTTTTGTGTTCTTGACTGCCAGTGCATTTACAGGGGTGCGAAAAAAAAGCTCTACTTAAAAATGACCCTAAGAAAGCAACCAAATTTACTGATTTTGTTACACCTAGACTCTTCAGAACATGCCTCTTTAATGTTCTGTGTGCAAAATGGAACATTTATATGATGTCCATACCAAAGTACGACAGTTGACTCAAGGTGAGCACTTGTGTGGTTGGGCTACAGCTGAACTAAAGTTTTTATCATGAATCTTACTTTTACTTGAATTAGGAACTTAAAGACAAGTTATGGTCACTCAAACGGGTATTTGGCAGGCATCTTCTCATAAAGGAATGAAATGAACCTGCCACAAAAAAGAAAGCAATCAACAAACAATATGTGGCGTAGCGATAAAATTGGAGGTTTCATGCCAGATTTGGAATTTTAGAACTTTGTCTTCTTTATCATTGGAATTTTAGAACTTTGTCTTCTTTATCATATTGGCAGTTTCCTAATATTTATAAATTTTTCTTATAAGATTGATGGTTATATTGATGACTCTGTATGTGTTTATTACAACAAAGTGTATTCAATATTTGGAAAATCTGGATAAGTTGATGTATTCATATTTCATAATGACTACCACATGATGTTTCAAACTCATGCAGGGAGGGATGATCCTTTCAAAGTGCAAGATAGACCAATGGACCTTATTGGAACAGGATACAAAATGTTCATGGAAATAGTTTCAGATTTCTTCATAATCTTCAATAAACTATCACTTGTTATATTGTCATATAATATTTTAAAATCCAAAATTATCTGCAAAGGATACTTAGTTACTTTTTTTCCAGTTACATGAGTCAGAAGGGGTTTAAGGTCAGATTTTTTTCATGTACTTCAACCCAAACTATGTATCTCAACAAACTGGAACATATGAGAATCAGATATCTTCTAATAATCCAGACAGTAAAGAAATTTTCAAAAATGTAAAACAAGACCATTTTTGTTTTTAAGAGTAAGGTTATTCTTCACAAATATTTATGTCTAACCCATTTATTACTACTTTTAAATTAATAAATATTTTAGTTCCCTTTTTCAATTTCTTAACATATGTTCTTATGGAATTTTCAATCAATTGTAAGAGTATAGAAGGATTTTGAGACCAAGAAGATTATGTAACATTGAGCTAGGTCTTCATCTTTAAGAATAAGATAATGAGCCTTCCTAGATTTTCATGCACTGTTCTCAAAAGGGTGAAGATGTCTGGGAAACATCTAAGTTGATCCATGTATCTTGAATATCTTTATTTCACCAAAAGACACCATTTTAACATTTAATATGGTAAACAGAAGCTTGCTTCTTGGAAGAAAACCTATGACAAACCTAGACTGCATATTAAAAAGCAGAGACATTATTTTGCTGACAAAATCCATACAGTCAAAGCTATGGTTTTTCTAGTTGTCATGTGTGGATGTGAGAGTTGGACCATAAAGAAGGCTGAGTGCTGAAGAATTGATACTTTCAAACTATGGTGCTGGAGAAGACTCTTGAGAGTCCCTAGTACTCCAAGAAGATCAAACTAGTCAATTCTAAAGAAAATCAGTCCTGAATATTCTTTGGAAAAACTGATGCTGAAGCTGAAGCTCCAATACTTTGGCCAACTGATGCAAAGAGCAGACTCATTAGAAAAGACCCTGATGCTTGGAAAGAATTAAGGCAGGAGGAGAAGGGGATGACAGAGGATGACATGGTTGGATGGCATCATTGACTCAATAGACATGGGTTTGAGCAAGCTCCAGGAGATGGTGAAGAACAGGGAAGCCTGGTGTGCTGCACTCCATAGGGTCACAAGGAGTTGGACACAACTGAGCGATTGGACAACAACAACTCACAAACTAAAGCCATTTCTGATGTTCACAGATGGTAAAATCCTCATGTGTTGGCCATGACAAAGCATGAATAGTCACCAGAACTTGGGCTTCCTCCTTAGAATATTAGCTGATGACACTTGTAGCTTACATTCTCCATTAGAATTCAAAATTCGGCAATTGAGTTTTAACTTAATCTAAATAAGAAACATGTAATACTACACACCAGTGCTGAAGTTTTTAAAATAAAGTTACGGATATTGAAATAACCAACCAGATGTCATCTCTCTTTGAATCTCATCAGTTCTCTTTATGTGCCTCTTTCAGGATACCTATGTATATATTCTACCATTTTAGTATTGAAAACTTTGTGCATTTATTTTACTCCTTAGTCTTTTCAAAAATTCTGCCACATTACACATCCAACTACAACAGATAGACTTAAGACATGATGATTAGGCAAAGCAAGTCCTCGGAAGCAGGAGAAATCTAACAAGAATGCCAAGAGGAAGCTGGACATGTAGACCTATATTTCCAGAAATACACAGGGAGAGAATGGAAATAAACAGTAAGGAAGATTGGATGTCCTGATGGTAAATGAAATACAGCGATGAACACACAGGAGTAGACATTATCTGGACACATGAAAGTTTTATTTTTAATTACAAACATCCAAAAACTGTTAGGAAAGACTTTTTAAATTTATTTTTTATTATTTTTTTTAATTTTACTTTATTTTACTTTACAATATTGTCTTGGTTTTGCCATACATCAACATGTTGATGTAGGAAAGACTTTTGAACCCATCAAAACTCAGAGTGGGACTTAAATCTTGAAGGAGAAATAAAATGGATGTTCATAATCCTAGAAAGATTTGACTATTCGTTAATTATGAATTTAAAAACTCGGGAACAAGGGAACAAGACAATATTCCAGTTACCTGTCTATCAGAATATACGATTAATGAATATATCCTTTTAGTGAAGAGATGACTTTAGACATGCAGTACATTTCATTCTTGCTATGTGAGTCTGATAGTCTGCAAATAAAGTCACAATGCTATTGAAATAACAGTGATAAATAAATTCAGGACATGGAAGAGCAACTTCAAAGGTATTATTCTTAAAAGAATTAGGGACAAAGTATTTCAAAAGAAGCACACCTTTGGAGGAAAAAAAAGAAGTTTGGGTTTTAATCCTAGCATGCCCACTTTCTAGAAATACTCTTGAACAAAACACTAACTTCTCAAAATCTGTTTCCTCATTCCTAAAATAACGGAGGAGGCAATGGTACCCCACTCCAGTACTCTTGCCTGGGAAATCCCATGGACAGAGGAGCCTGGTGGGCTGCAGTCCATGGGTCGCTAAGAGTTGGACATGACTGAGCGACTNACACATAACTTCTCAAAATCTGTTTCCTCATTCCTAAAATAACGGAGGAGGCAATGGTACCCCACTCCAGTACTCTTGCCTGGGAAATCCTATGGACAGAGGAGCCTGGTGGGCTGCAGTCCATGGAGTCGCTAAGAGCTGGACACGACTGAGCGACTTCACTTTCACTTTTCACTTTCATGCATTGGAGAAGGAAATGGCATCTTACTCCAGTGTTCTTGCCTGGAGAATCCCAGTGACGGGGGAGCCTGGTGGGCTGAAGTCTATGGGGTCGCACAGAGTCAGATACGACTGAAGCGACTTAGCAGCAGCAGCATTTCTAAAATGAAAGATAATATTTTCCTAATAGGCTAGTTATGATTATTAGATGTTATGTGTATGAAAGTATAGGACATGCAAGTGTGTTAGTTTATTAATTTTAAGAGTAATAGGTCATTAATTTTGATCACAGCACAATTTTTAAAAAGCAACTATTATCTCAATTTCCAAGAAAACAAAGATCAGCGAGAAATCCCCGAATTAAGAAGACACAAAAGAAAGCAAAACATAAGCATCACTAAAAGTATATTTTAAATAGAAATGGAAACAGCTACTATAGTGCAAAAGTAGCATGGTTCTCATTATAAAAAGATTCAGGAGTTCCACTTACCTTGCAATAAAGACTTCAGAGAAATGGGAGATGTGAGCAATCAAAATTCAGAGACATGGGTAGGTTTCTAAATGGGAATAGGGGCAAAGAAAAAAGTTATTAGTTTACAAAGATGAAGACCAAAGGAGATATAATAATAAAAATAAAGAGAACAGTAAAAAATAAATAATTTATTTTTCCCCTTGGATTTTCTGCATAAAGAATTTATACAAATCTATTGGCAAATTAAAAGTTAAAAGTTTTCCACTATCTCCTGTATTTTTACTTGAAATACCACACTAATTTTGAGTAAATCTTATTTATTTCTCTATAAGTTAAATTCTTTTGAACAGATTTCTTATGTAATGCTATTCTGAAAGTCAAAGAATTTAGACATACATTGTGAGGCTACTTATAAAATTTTTATTGCACCACAAAGTCCTGACTAGAGTATCTGATGTTGTCAAGTTCCTCTTAGCTCTTGGAGAGCAGAAATAAAAAAACACCCAACTCTCATTATGACTGCATAATTAACCTAATCCAAACTGAAGAAGAGAAATTCTTTGTGGTAAGTTAAAATGCTTTAAATCAGATGTTTTCAAACTTCGTTTTACAAACACCTAGGTACAGGAGAAGGCAATGGCACCCCACTCCAGTACTCTTTCCTAGAAAATCCCATGGATGGGGGAGCCTGGTAGGCTGCAGTCCATGGGTTCGCTAAAGTCGGACACAACTGAGCGACTTCACTTTCACTTTTCACTTTCCTACATTGGAGAAGGAAATGGCAACCCACTCCAGTGTTCTTGCCTGGAGAATCTCAGGGACGGGGGAGCCTGGTGGGCTGCCGTCTATGGGGTCAACACAGAGTCCGACACGACTGAAGTGAGTTAGCAGCAGGCATAGGTAAAATCTGTTAAAGGAGTGGAATTTCTGATTCTCAACTTCTATGGTTTTAGTTTTTAAACTTTTTATTAAAGAATAGTTGATTTACAATGTTGTTTTACTTTCAGATGTACAGCAAATTGACTGTTATACATATATATATATATATATATATACATTCTTTTTTTTATTTTAAAAAATTTTATTTTAAAAATGTTTTCATAGTGACATTTATTGG
>SJYW01052119.1:99454-130485 GCA_006410735.1 Raphicerus campestris
TATATAATTTATAATTTATAAATTATATAAATATATTTTATTTATTATATAAAATAAATCTATTTTATATATAATAGTGTATATTTGTTAATTCCAAACTCCTAATTTATCCCTTCTCTTCTTTTATGTTTGGTAACAATAAGTTTGTTTTCTATGTCTGTGAGTCTATTTCTGTTTTGTAAATAAGTTCATTTGTATCCTTTTTAGATTCCACATATAAATGATGTCATATGATATTTGTCTTTATTTCACGTAGTATGATAATCTCTAGGTCCATCCATGTTGTGGCAAATAATTATTTCATTCTTCTTATGGCTAATGTATATATATGTAAACATACCACATCTTCTTTATTCATTCATCTGTTATTCACCTACTGATGGACACTGAGAATTCTTTCATGTCCTGTCTATTGTGAATAGTGTGGCAGTGAATATTGGGGTGAATGTATCTTTTTGAATCACAGTTTTCATCTTTTTTAGATATGTGCCCAGGAGTGGGATTAGGTCCCATTTGTTTATTTTTGCTTTTATTTCTATGGCCTTGGGAAATAAGCAAACTTTGGTAAGATTTATGTCAGAGAATGTTTTGCCTTTATTTTCTTTTAAGAATTTTATGGTGTCTTGTCTTAGTCTTTAAATTGTTTTGAGTTTATTTTTGTATGTGGTATGAGGGTGTGTTCTAGTTTCATTGATTTACATTCAGCTGTCCAACTTTTCCAGCACCACTTGCTGAAGAGACTGTATATTCTTGCCTCCTTTGTTAAAGATTAATTGACCATAGGTACAACTTCCATGTTTTTAAACTCCCAAGGATACACTCTCTTAAACTGATCCTTCTGCGAACACACTTTAGATTGAAGTTCAAGATCTCGTTTCCAATCTCTCTGAAGACACGCTATGCCCATCTCAGTTATTACGGACCATAACTCCAGGGTATAAAACTTTCAGGGAAACCACAAAGAGGTATAAACATACTCTGTGTTGGTGTTGAGACAGAAAATGATGGATGATTGATAAATCTTCCTGTAAGTCAGGAAGATTTGTTGACAATCTTTTTTTTTTTTTAACAAAATGGAAGAAAGACCTAACTGGTAGTAATCTATTACTGAGTTTGTTTTTAACAATCTGTGTGATTTGGAATGATAACAAAGAAAGACTTCAAATAATTATGTCAAATTCTAATGATAAAGCATCTATTCCTACTTGTTTATCTATGTAATATGTTTATGAATATGTACATGTAAGCAGACAAGAAAGAATATGATTAGACTCATGTTTGCACACTATCTAAATCTAGCAACAACTAGATATCACTGCATAAGTTAATTTTTAATTACCTCCTTTCAGAGATCTATTAAGAGAGATGTGCCAACAAAATTCTTACTGTTATATTTAATAATTATTTCTCAGAATTTTAGTATATATGTTGTTTTTATTATATTATTAAAACTATAGTGAAAACTCAATTCAGAAAAACTCTTTCATCTGAGATTTGCAACTACAGGACTCTTTTAGATTTCAATTATACATGAGTACAGTACGTGTTTGTTTCCTTGTTGGGTAGAAGTGTGAAAGGAAGATCAGTAGAAGGCATTTAAATGTAAATGTACTTCATATATTTTTTAAAATACATGATGGTTTACATCAAGTTGCTGCAGGGTTTAAATTCACTAAGATACATTTCAAAAGATGAAGCACTACTTCTAACTTGGTTGTGATCATTTACAATATGTTGGGAGACTTTCAATTGCAATATTTATATTTATGATGAAACCTTTTAAATGGTCCTCTAAACGTCTGAAGTTGTCTGCAGTTTACAATGTTCCTTTAGAAATAGAATAGTAGAAGTCTGAGGCCCAGGGCTCTAGTTTAAATCATAGACTCACAAGAGGCTTGATTGAGACTGATATTTCTAAAACCTCACAGTGGTGTGGGGAGGGAGGTGGGAGGCGGCTTCGGCATAGGGAGATCGTGTACACCTGTGGCTGATTCATGTCAATGTATGGCAAAACCAATACAGTACTGTAAAATAGAATAAAGTATTAAAAAAAATAAAACCTCACAGTGGTCTCTACAGACAAGAAGAAAAAGTAGTGGGTTTTGGGTTTGTTGGTTTTTTTTTGCATTTTTGTTATTTCTTTTTCAGTTCAGTGACCACGTCTGATCACTGTTAACTCACCACACAAGATTTATGATTTTGAATGATTCGTTGACAGTGACCATAATTTGTTTTTAAAGACTTTCCCTTTGAAATGTACCTTGATCTTGATATATCACTCCAGGTTGATCTCTACAGGAAAATCTGGCACCAAAAGCTGCGATGCTTTTGAGGGGAGCTTTATGTGATGATTAGATTTCAAAGCCACTAAAGCCCGTGATAATCTCCTACATAAGAGTCCTAAACATGACTGTTTGTGAAAACTCCCTTAGTCCTCTAAGGTTTCCCCTTCCCATTTTCTCCAATACCATCAAAAATACGCCCTGATTTTCTTTGAATCAGAAGTTTTAGCACTTTGAAAGCCCTTCATTTGAAATAATTCCTCCAACCACACTTGGAAATTTGGGGGTAGTAACAACTGCTAAGCACTCAGGCATAATAAAAACTCATCTCTTCTAAACATTTAAAAATCAGTGTCTATAAAAGTCACATCAAATCTTCACTAAATTTTTCCATACCATTTGAGTATTTCTAGAGCACAGTGCAGAGAAGACGATGGCACCCCACTCCAGTGTTCTTGCCTGGAAAATCCCATGGACGGAGGAGCCTGGTAGGCTGCAGTCCATGGGGTCACAAAGAGTTGGACACGACTGAGCGACTTCATTTTCACTTTTCACTTTCATGCATTGGAGAAGGAAATGGCAACCCACTCCAGTGTTCTGGCCTGGAGAATCCCAGGGACGGGGGAGCCTGGTAGGCTGCCGTCTATGGGGTCGCACAGAGTCGGACACGACTGAAGCGACTTAGCAGCAGCAGCAGCAGAGCACAGTGAGAAGCACAATATCCTCCCTTTTTAAAACATGACCTGTATTACTTTGTACAAATTGAGTGTTTGGAGACCCAGAGGACCACTGCAGATACAGTTGGAAAAAAAGTCAATGACTCTTCTGATGGCTTTAGTAAAAGCTGTCAGAATTCTTCACATTTAACATCTGTACAACTAGTAAGAAATGTATGTGTGTGTGTGTGTGTGTGTGTGTGTGTGTGTGTGTAGATGGGAGCTCCAGCTGCTCATAGATTGAAGGACTCTCCATGGCATCAACAGATAGGAATGATATTTCATTCACCCATTGGCCATGGATAAGAGTCAACAAGCTCCACATGATTGTTCTGGGTGTTAAAGTGTGTCTGCTTTGTAATCGTTGTCTGAGACCCAAACCCTTACTTTACAGTGCTTAAATAATTGATTTCACCCAGCCTTCAGTCAGCGCTAGAAAATTCCAAATATTTTCCCATTAAGCCTCAGAGTAGGGCACTGCTTACAATGTGCAGGAGTTTCAAAATTCATGGATTCATGGGAAATCATAGACTTTACAAAGAAATCCATTTTGGCTGGAAAGGAAAGTGAAGGACTCATGCTGATGATTTCATAACATCAAGAACCAGAGCTGCAGGTTGATTAGGTAAAACAAGAATATTATTAAACTCATGAAAGATGCAAGCTTACGCTGGTCTTCCACAAAGCAGATTATTCCTCATAAATGTCATTGCTATCTTTTTAAATAAGTGAACTTACCAAAAAACAGGGGTTCAATGAAAGCCTACAGTCATCCACATGCTATAAAACATTAAGACAACTAAATCTTAAGATAAAAAACTCCCCAATGAAGAGCTCAAAAGTGAAAAAACATTCTGAATCCTTAGTCACCAAAGGAAGTAAGTTTTAATGAAAATATATTCAGGATGTCCTGTCTACTGTTCTAACCAATGAAATCCAAATTTTATTCACAGTTGGAATGAAAGGTAGATATATGTTTATTCATAACAGAAGTACAAAATTACTTTCATTGTTGACATTTGGTTGTTTGACATCCTGAAATAATTTGAAGCATATTGCAAACTAAAGCACAATATGATACAGACCACTGAAGGATAAACATAGCAAAGTTAACTGAAGGATATTTGAATAACTGCTTTGACATACCTGAATTGAGTAGATTACCATAATCAGGCAATAAATTTGGCTGGAAGGCTTTTGACTGCAAAACCAAAAGATATGAAACATTTTGGGTTGCACTGATTTTACATTTTAACATCAGAAAGTGGAAATATTGACCTAAAGTCACTATTTCCCCATGGAATAAAGGCTGTGTGTGTATTCTGTAGCTGGCCACATGGATGCTAAGCTAAGTGCATGTGGAGACACATGTAGCAAGTGTGAAGTTGGTGAACAAATTATCAGATGCACAAATCTCTTGAGGATACAAAAAGGACACTAAATTTTGTTCTAATCATTGGGCAACTGGGTATTAGTCCCTATAAAATGTAAGAAGCACACAAATATAACAAAGAAGTTGATGTATTTTTAACAGAGATTCCTAGGCTGGTGAATTTAATGGAAAGTGGGTGGGGAAAATGGTTTGCTCTTTCTAACCATACCACAGAAATCTTGACAAGCAGGTTTTCATTTTAGTGTTTCTCCTTAAGATCTTTTTCCACAATCATCAGGAAAATTGTCATGACAGATTTTGAGATATATATATATATTTTTTTTAATCCTGTAATCCGTGGTCATAGTTCTGATATGCTCAGTTTTATGCCTGAAAGTGTGTGAGGTGGTAAGCTTTAATATGTGTTTGTCAAGTTTATATATTTGTAAGGAAATAGAAAGGCCTTCACAATTTATGAAAGTGCTTCCTCATCATCTGCAGGGTAGCCCTCTGCAAAATGGATGGAGGTAATCCCTTGATCCCATGACCCTTTATAGGCATGGCTGAGTGAGCACCTGGTGGAACAATTATTGTGCTGTGGATTCCAAATGATAAATCCCTGTGTCATTTTATTGTGTGAATTATATGATTGGTTTTATTGTCTTGCTTTTTGACAATTCTTTAGTGAGAAAAAGATTATGATCTGTGTTTAAGTTAATAGAATTTTTGCATAGGAAGATATGTGTAATGGAAGATAAGAATAAATATGTGTTTATTTTAGCAACACTTGGTGAGAAAAGGCAGAAGCTAATTATTCCATTTCAAAAAACAGTCTCTCTGTGCAAAGAAACCTACTCTGAAGCAGATAGAACATCTACTAAATTACTTTTCCTAAGGCGATAATTGAGTCTAAGAAAGCAGGTCCTGTCTGAGGTGCAGCCTCTTCAGCAGAATTCAAGGGCACAGGTAGCTTGTCTGAATGTCCTTCACATTTATATTTTCCTCAGGCTCTTGGCAGCCATCAGGATCTGTAATAATGCCTTCTCTTACATAATCCTTTGAAGAGCAGCACTCTAAGTTCCCAAAGAGAAAAATGCAAAAATAAAACCCACCAGGCAATACCATACTTTAAGCTGAAAACACAACATGACAGAACAATAATGAAAAAAAACTCTGTCATTTTCACTGTTAAAAAAAAAATTACATAGATGCTCATGGCACCTCAAATGATTGATAGAACCTCAGAGCAATGTTGAATCTTTCATTCAAATAAGATTTTTTGAGTCTTTCCTTTCAGGGTTTTGGGCATCCCTGGAGACATGAGAACCATCAGGCTATTTTTGAAGCAGGGAGACAAAAGATGAACATTATGTTAGACTGTGATGACTGCTGAGGATAAACCAGAAAGGGCCGGTAAGGGGTGCTGGGCAGTGTGACAGTTGCAATTTTCCAGGAGGGGTGGGGTCAGGGAGGGACTCTGGGGAAAGTAACAATGGAGTCAACAGGGAAACTGCTTTGCTCATTTCTAGACCATTATGAAGGCCAGTGTTGACATGGATGGTGATTGACAGATTTGAGTTCTTTTATTTAATATTTAGAAAAATCACGTTTTTATTTAAAGGGTCGAAGACACTTTGTTTTCTATTTTAACAATCTTGGCTAAATGACGACACTTTTAGTGGAAGGAGCTAGTAAGAGAATCTACCGCTTCACCAGAAAACGGGCACAGAGGTGGCCATTCTCATATTTTCCCCTTAGACCTCCTCAATAGTCTCCTCAGAACTCAAGGGAAACTGGTGTATTTCACTTTAGAGTGATGTTCACTTTCTAAAAAGAACCATGTCTGCAAACTCCGAAACCCAGTTTAATGAAAGTAAATAATATTCAACTGATTAAAGCTACAAAGATGAAGACAGACTTGATGCCAATAAAGTCCTGCAGGCCATTCTTGGCAGCGGTGACCCGTTAATAAGCAAAATGTCAAGGAACTTTCCATAAGAGAGTACACAATCCACAGATCTTTTCCTCATAAATGGACAAGTTGTTCTGTCCCCACATTGTTGGTCATCAGTACATTTTAACAAAGAGGCATTGACTTCTCTTCCTTACTCGTCATTCTTCCCCACCCACGAAAAAAAAAAAAAGGCCACCTCCCAAACCTATTCCTGATAAATACATAGGCTATTTTTGGAAGCGAGAGAAAATTAGCCTAAAAAGGAAAAGAAGTAAATTTAACAATGTTATGCATCAAACTACATGATAAAAGAGAAAGGAATAAATAGAAAATGCCATCTGGAAAGCGAAGCCAGTGACTCACCATTATTGGATGAAATGACCCCACAGAAGTACTTTTTCATGATGAAATCATAGTTCTAAGCCATAAAACTTCAAAGAGGGAGAGTTTCTCAATGTTACACTGAGGGACCCAAAGATTCTTCTCATTCTTAAATTTTATTTATTTTGTTATTTACTTTTGGCTGTGTTGAGTCTTCCTTGCTTCGTGTGGGTTTTTCTCTAGTTGCAGCAAGTGGGGACTACTCTCTAGCTGTGGTGCAGACGGGCTTCTCACTGTGGTGGCTTCTCTTGTTGCAGAAGGGTAGGCCTGTAGGGCTTGCCGGCTTCAGTAGTTCCTGTATTCAGACTCAGTAGCTGTGCGAAGGCTTAGTTACCAAACAGCAGGTGGAATCTTTCTGGACGAGGCATGAAAGCTGTGTCCCCTTCATTGGCAGGTGGATTCTTAACCATTGGACCACAAGAGAAATCTCTGTTCTCAGTTTTTTTAATTGAAGTANGACATGACTGAGCGACTTCATTTTCACTTTTCACTTTCATGCATTGGAGAAGGAAATGGCAACCCACTCCAGTGTTCTGGCCTGGAGAATCCCAGGGACGGGGGAGCCTGGTAGGCTGCCGTCTATGGGGTCGCACAGAGTCGGACACGACTGAAGCGACTTAGCAGCAGCAGCAGCAGAGCACAGTGAGAAGCACAATATCCTCCCTTTTTAAAACATGACCTGTATTACTTTGTACAAATTGAGTGTTTGGAGACCCAGAGGACCACTGCAGATACAGTCGGAAAAAAAGTCAATGACTCTTCTGATGGCTTTAGTAAAAGCTGTCAGAATTCTTCACATTTAACATCTGTACAACTAGTAAGAAATGTATGTGTGTGTGTGTGTGTGTGTGTGTGTGTGTGTGTGTGTGTGTGTGTATAGATGGGAGCTCCAGCTGCTCATAGATTGAAGGACTCTCCATGGCATCAGCAGATAGGAATGATATTTCATTCACCCATTGGCCATGGATAAGAGTCAACAAGCTCCACATGATTGTTCTGGGTGTTAAAGTGTGTCTGCTTTGTAATCGTTGTCTGAGACCCAAACCCTTACTTTACAGTGCTTAAATAATTGATTTCACCCAGCCTTCAGTCAGCGCTAGAAAATTCCAAATATTTTCCCATTAAGCCTCAGAGTAGGGCACTGCTTACAATGTGCAGGAGTTTCAAAATTCATGGATTCATGGGAAATCATAGACTTTACAAAGAAATCCATTTTGGCTGGAAAGGAAAGTGAAGGACTCATGTTGATGATTTCATAATATCAAGAACCAGAGCTGCAGGTTGATTAGGTAAAACAAGAATATTATTAAACTCATGAAAGATGCAAGCTTACGCTGGTCTTCCACAAAGCAGATTATTCCCCATAAATGTCATTGCTATCTTTTTAAATAAGTGAACTTACCAAAAAACAGGGGTTCAATGAAAGCCTACAGTCATCCACATGCTATAAAACATTAAGACAACTCAATCTTAAGATAAAAAACTCCCCAATGAAGAGCTCAAAAGTGAAAAAACATTCTGAATCCTTAGTCACCAAAGGAAGTAAGTTTTAATGAAAATATATTCAGGATGTCCTGTCTACTGTTCTAACCAATGAAATCCAAATTTTATTCACAGTTGGAATGAAAGGTAGATATATGTTTATTCATAACAGAAGTACAAAATTACTTTCATTGTTGACATTTGGTTGTTTGACATCCTGAAATAATTTGAAGCATATTGCAAACTAAAGCACAATATGATACAGACCACTGAAGGATAAACATAGCAAAGTTAACTGAAGGATATTTGAATAACTGCTTTGACATACCTGAATTGAGTAGATTACCATAATCAGGCAATAAATTTGGCTGGAAGGCTTTTGACTGCAAAACCAAAAGATATGAAACATTTTGGGTTGCACTGATTTCACATTTTAACATCAGAAAGTGGAAATATTGACCTAAAGTCACTATTTCCCCATGGAATAAAGGCTGTGTGTGTATTCTGTAGCTGGCCACATGGATGCTAAGATAAGTGCATGTGGAGACACATGTAGCAAGTGTGAAGTTGGTGAACAAGATATCAGATGCACAAATCTCTTGAGGATACAAAAAGGACACTAAATTTTGTTCTAATCATTGGGCAACTGGGTATTAGTGCCTATAAAATGTAAGAAGCACACAAATATAACAAGGAAGTTGATGTATTTTTAACAGAGATTCCTAGGCTGGTGAATTTAATGGAAAGTGGGTGGGGAAAATGGTTTGCTCTTTCNGCTGGCCACATGGATGCTAAGCTAAGTGCATGTGGAGACACATGTAGCAAGTGTGAAGTTGGTGAACAAATTATCAGATGCACAAATCTCTTGAGGATACAAAAAGGACACTAAATTTTGTTCTAATCATTGGGCAACTGGGTATTAGTCCCTATAAAATGTAAGAAGCACACAAATATAACAAAGAAGTTGATGTATTTTTAACAGAGATTCCTAGGCTGGTGAATTTAATGGAAAGTGGGTGGGGAAAATGGTTTGCTCTTTCTAACCATACCACAGAAATCTTGACAAGCAGGTTTTCATTTTAGTGTTTCTCCTTAAGATCTTTTTCCACAATCATCAGGAAAATTGTCATGACAGATTTTGAGATATATATATATATTTTTTTTAATCCTGTAATCCGTGGTCATAGTTCTGATATGCTCAGTTTTATGCCTGAAAGTGTGTGAGGTGGTAAGCTTTAATATGTGTTTGTCAAGTTTATATATTTGTAAGGAAATAGAAAGGCCTTCACAATTTATGAAAGTGCTTCCTCATCATCTGCAGGGTAGCCCTCTGCAAAATGGATGGAGGTAATCCCTTGATCCCATGACCCTTTATAGGCATGGCTGAGTGAGCACCTGGTGGAACAATTATTGTGCTGTGGATTCCAAATGATAAATCCCTGTGTCATTTTATTGTGTGAATTATATGATTGGTTTTATTGTCTTGCTTTTTGACAATTCTTTAGTGAGAAAAAGATTATGATCTGTGTTTAAGTTAATAGAATTTTTGCATAGGAAGATATGTGTAATGGAAGATAAGAATAAATATGTGTTTATTTTAGCAACACTTGGTGAGAAAAGGCAGAAGCTAATTATTCCATTTCAAAAAACAGTCTCTCTGTGCAAAGAAACCTACTCTGAAGCAGATAGAACATCTACTAAATTACTTTTCCTAAGGCGATAATTGAGTCTAAGAAAGCAGGTCCTGTCTGAGGTGCAGCCTCTTCAGCAGAATTCAAGGGCACAGGTAGCTTGTCTGAATGTCCTTCACATTTATATTTTCCTCAGGCTCTTGGCAGCCATCAGGATCTGTAATAATGCCTTCTCTTACATAATCCTTTGAAGAGCAGCACTCTAAGTCCCCAAAGAGCAAAATGCAAAACTAAAACCCACCAGGCAATACCATACTTTAAGCTGAAAACACAACATGACAGAACAATAATGAAAAAAACTCTGTCATTTTCACTATTAAAAAAAAATTACATAGATGCTCATGGCACCTCAAATGATTGATAGAACCTCAGAGCAATGTTGAATCTTTCATTCAAATAAGATTTTTTGAGTCTTTCCTTTCAGGGTTTTGGGCATCCCTGGAGACATGAGAACCATCAGGCTATTTTCGAAGCAGGGAGACAAAAGATGAACATTATGTTAGACTGTGATGACTGCTGAGGATAAACCAGAAAGGGCCGGTAAGGGGTGCTGGGCAGTGTGACAGTTGCAATTTTCCAGGAGGGGTGGGGTCAGGGAGGGACTCTGGGGAAAGTAGCAGTGGAGTCAACAGGGAAACTGCTTTGCTCATTTCTAGACCATTATGAAGGCCAATGTTGACATGGATGGTGATTGACAGATTTGAGTTCTTTTATTTAATATTTAGAAAATCACATTTTTATTTAAAGGGTCGAAGACACTTTGTTTTCTATCTTAACAATCTTGGCTAAATGGCAACACTTTTAGTGGAAGGAGCTAGCAAGAGAATCTACCACTTCACCAGAAAACGGGCACAGAGGTGGCCATTCTCATATTTTCCCCTTAGACCTCTTCAATAGTCTCCTCAGAACTCAAGGGAAACTGGTGTATTTCACTTTAGAGTGATGTTCACTTTCTAAAAAGAACCATGTCTGCAAACTCCGAAACCCAGTTTAATGAGAGTAAATAATATTCAACTGATTAAAGCTACAAAGATGAAGACAGACTTGATGCCAATAAAGTCCTGCAGGCCAGTCTTGGCAGTGGTGACCCGTTAATAAGCAAAATGTCAAGGAACTTTCCATAAGAGAGTACACAATCCACAGATCTTTTCCTCATAAATGGACAAGTTGTTCTGTCCCCACATTGTTGGTCATCAGTACATTTTAACAAAGAGGCATTGACTTCTCTTCCTTACTCGTCATTCTTTCCCACCCACGAAAAAAAAAAAAAAAAAGGCCACCTCCCAAACCTATTCCTGATAAATACATAGGCTATTTTTGGAAGCGAGAGAAAATTAGCCTAAAAAGGAAAAGAAGTAAATTTAACAATGTTATGCATCAAACTACATGATAAAAGAGAAAGGAATAAATAGAAAATGCCATCTGGAAAGCGAAGCCAGTGACTCACCATTATTGGATGAAATGACCCCACAGAAGTACTTTTTCATGATGAAATCATAGTTCTAAGCCATAAAACTTCAAAGAGGGAGAGTTTCTCAATGTTACACTGAGGGACCCAAAGATTCTTCTCATTCTTAAATTTTATTTATTTTGTTATTTACTTTTGGCTGTGTTGAGTCTTCCTTGCTTCGTGTGGGTTTTTCTCTAGTTGCAGCAAGTGGGGACTACTCTCTAGCTGTGGTGCAGACGGGCTTCTCACTGTGGTGGCTTCTCTTGTTGCAGAAGGGTAGGCCTGTAGGGCTTGCCGGCTTCAGTAGTTCCTGTATTCAGACTCAGTAGCTGTGCGAAGGCTTAGTTACCAAACAGCAGGTGGAATCTTTCTGGACGAGGCATGAAAGCTGTGTCCCCTTCATTGGCAGGTGGATTCTTAACCATTGGACCACAAGAGAAATCTCTGTTCTCAGTTTTTTTAATTGAAGTATTATTTAGCATATAGAAACTCTACTTTAAAAAAAAATTAATCTCTCTCCCTTTCCATTCAGTAGGATGCATTTGTCGTGACATAATCTGGAGATTTACCATGTACAATGATGTCTGTTCTAAACAAAAAGACTATTTTACCAGATGTTAAGCAGCTCTGACAACTTTTTAAAGTTCAAATATGAGCATCTTGTTTTGCACCTCAGTAAAGAATCAGAATCTCCTATCTCCAAGTATAAATACATTTTAATTGCAGTTCTTAGAGATATCCCAGGTCACATAATGAGTACCTGCAACCCAATGCTTTCAAGCTAAGGTTGCCATCTCCAAAATTGTTCCAAAAGTGTTCAGAAAAGAAAAATTGTACTGTTAAAATTACATTACAGGTGCTTCATTATTCCTCACCATATTCAATAACAAGACAGCCTGAACTCCAAATAAATTCTGCTCAGAACCTCCAAATCATAAATATTATTTTCAACACTTTGCTGTTAGGCAACTCAAAATATGCTACCATTCCCTTCATTTCAAAGACTTTTCAAGCATATTCTTTTCCCTAAACTGCTGTTTAAGTAGTTTGAAAATATTTTTTCTGAACTGAGACTAACACTTCAGAAGTCACCTCAGCCCCCAAAGATCTGTTTTTGTCCCATCTAATTATATTGAATATGTGGTTTGTAACCAATTTTGTCTGCGTTGGAGGTTTCTATACCAAAAAATGGTGGCTTGAAAGGAAACAGGTATCTCTTAGTTGTGCTATAGATAATCGGGTATGGTATTCTTGACACACAAACATATTCTATACCCATTGGTGGTCTTTCGCTACCTACAGTTTCCCATGTGAATTCTTGAGATGCCTAGAGGTTTGCCATACTCATAAACTATTAAATTAGCCTAGCTTCGAGGATGCTGGCAGAGGACACACATCCCCTGGCTTGGAGACAAGAAAGCAGCAGACCCAGCAGAGTCAGCAGCCTGGGTGTAAATTCAGGCGATTCCCCTTAACTCCCCTGCATCCCAGTGATTCACTGAGCCCAATGAGGGCATGCACCATAGTGGACAAACACAGCCTGGGGAATCCAACACCTGGTCTTTGTCCTTAAGGGACTACACCCAGGGAATGGCTCTAGTGAGGGTGGTCTGAGGCTTGCATGCAGCCCACCTAGTGGGTGTGCACAAAGCACTCAGCATATACAGGGGCTGCTTCTCTCACCTCACTGGGTGAACTGTTACTGCAAAGACGTCCTGATTGATGTGAACTTGTATCCGTCCCAAGAAAATATATTCATTCTCTATTTCTCTCCCTTCCTCTTTCTCTCTCTCTTGCTCTTGCTCTCTCTTTCACTCACACACACACACACACACACACACACACACATCTTTCCAACAAGTTAAGTTGAAACCCAGACCTTAAATAATGATGCACCCTACCACCTGCTCCCAAGGCAATCAAATTACATCTATGATATTGTAGAGATGGCTTTCTTTTTTTGTTTAGCTCTTTTTTTCTTTTATTTAGCTCTTTGCTTATTAAAAAAAAAAGTCACCTGGATTAGGTACTTTTCCAATGAGATCAGCTGTACTTTAAGACTGGATTAAGGTCATATCATTAAATGCAAATAGCTACAAACATCTATCACTGTGAAAAACAATCATATTATAAATGGTTAAAGCTATTAGAACTGAAACAATAATTTTGTGCTTATACCATTTTGGAAATATTTTTGCAAGTTAAAAATAAAGGCTTGCATTACTTTACTATAAAATAAATGTGTAATTTTCACATTATCAGGTCATAAAATGTACATGTTTTCCTGTGAAATTTGAGCTGTGATATCTTTTGACTCTTCTTTTTATATTCCACCTAGAAATGTCTAATTCCTCATTTGTGCTTTAAAGAGTCACATGTGAAAGAAAATACCAGTGAGTTGAGAAAAACCTAAGTCAGAAATAGCATCTCGTTTTAAAAGATACCTTTTTTCAGCCTCTTCCCCAATTTTTGGTTTATGAATGTCTTCTCTGGACCACTTGCCTTTAAAATGAATTAGAAATATGGGACTTATAAAGTGTATTAGTAATAATAAAATTATATGTTAAATGCTAATTTTTAACTTTAATACATGTATAAATGTCNATGGTGGCTTGAAAGGAAACAGGTATCTCTTAGTTGTGCTATAGATAATCGGGTATGGTATTCTTGACACACAAACATATTCTATACCCATTGGTGGTCTTTCGCTACCTACAGTTTCCCATGTGAATTCTGAGATGCCTAGAGGTTTGCCATACTCATAAACTATTAAATTAGCCTAGCTTCGAGGATGCTGGCAGAGGACACACATCCCCTGGCTTGGAGACAAGAAAGCAGCAGACCCAGCAGAGTCAGCAGCCTGGGTGTAAATTCAGGCGATTCCCCTTAACCCCCCTGCATCCCAGTGATTCACTGAGCCCGGTGAGGGCTTGCACCGTAGTGGACAAACACAGCCTGGGGAATCCAACACCTGGTCTTTGTCCTTAAGGGACTACACCCAGGGAATGGCTCTAGTGAGGGTGGTCTGAGGCTTGCATGCAGCCCACCTAGTGGGTGTGCACAAAGCACTCAGCATATACAGGGGCTGCTTCTCTCACCTCACTGGGTGAACTGTTACTGCAAAGACGTCCTGATTGATGTGAACTTGTATCCGTCCCAAGAAAATATATTCATTCTCTATTTCTCTCCCTTCCTCTTTCTCTCTCTCTTGCTCTTGCTCTCTCTTTCACTCACACACACACACACACACACACACACACACATCTTTCCAACAAGTTAAGTTGAAACCCAGACCTTAAATAATGATGCACCCTACCACCTGCTCCCAAGGCAATCAAATTACATCTATGATATTGTAGAGATGGCTTTCTTTTTTTGTTTAGCTCTTTTTTTCTTTTATTTAGCTCTTTGCTTATTAAAAAAAAAAGTCACCTGGATTAGGTACTTTTCCAATGAGATCAGCTGTACTTTAAGACTGGATTAAGGTCATATCATTAAATGCAAATAGCTACAAACATCTATCACTGTGAAAAACAATCATATTATAAATGGTTAAAGCTATTAGAACTGAAACAATAATTTTGTGCTTATACCATTTTGGAAATATTTTTGCAAGTTAAAAATAAAGGCTTGCATTACTTTACTATAAAATATATGTGTAATTTTCACATTATCAGGTCATAAAATGTACATGTTTTCCTGTGAAATTTGAGCTGTGTTATCTTTTGACTCTTCTTTTTATATTCCACCTAGAAATGTCTAATTCCTCATTTGTGCTTTAAAGAGTCACATGTGAAAGAAAATACCAGTGAGTTTAGAAAAACCTAAGTCAGAAATAGCATCTTGTTTTAAAAGATACCTTTTTTCAGCCTCTTCCCCAATTTTTGGTTTATGAATGTCTTCTCTGGACCACTTGCCTTTAAAATGAATTAGAAATATGGGACTTATAAAGTGTATTAGTAATAATAAAATTATATGTTAAATGCTAATTTTTAACTTTAATACATGTATAAATGTCTACTGCGGGCTTTAGAGAATGAATATACATTTAGCCAGGCATAACTCTAGCCAAGCATTTCCCAAAAATGTAAATGTAAAAAATAAAAAATTCTGAAAAAATAACCCAAATGTACTCCTTTAACATAAATTATCCAAAAACATCCTTTTAATCTTAAGAAAGTAAAGGTAATATCATTCAAGTGAGAAATAAAATCAAAGTGAAAGGAACTATTTTCCAGAACTTTACCCTACCCAGATCATTTTAATTGCATTATACCAAGGAACTGCAGTCATAACATCATCTTTAAGTAGTATTGCTTCCTTCTTTGGTTTGCTGATAATTATTGTCCAGGTGCCCCAAAAGCATTAGTTACACTATTGGGTCTTGAGGTGGGAGAGAAAAGGAAGACTAAACAGGGTCTCCATCCTCCAGAAGCTCAAATTCTGTTGTTAGAAAAAAGCCCATTAACCAACTATGACATTGGAGGTGATGTGCTCAGTTGCTCAGTTGTGTCCAATTCACCTGTCAAGTGGTCTCTGCTGCCCACATATGCTGTGGGCTCTAAGGACTTGGACTCCACATGACTGTTAAATCTGGGCCTTTTGACTCTCCTATATTGTTGGTGGAAAAGTAAATTGATGCAGCCACGTACAGAGAACAGTATCAGTTCAGTTCAGTCACTCAGTTGTGTCTGACTCTATGCAACCCCATGAATTGCAGCATGCCAGGCCTCCCTGTCCATCACCAACTCCCGGTGTTCACTGAGACTTGCATCCAAGTCAGTGATGCCATCCAGCCATCTCATCCTCTGTCGTCCCCCTTCTCCTCCTGCCCCCAATCCCTCCCAGCATCAGAGTCTTCTCAAATGAGTCAACTCTTCGCATGAGGTGGCCAAAGAATTAGAGTTTCAGCCTTAGCATCATTCCTTCCAAAGAAATCCCAGGGCTGATCTCCTTTAGAATGGACTGGGTGGATCTCCTTGCAGTCCAAGGAACGCTCAAGAGTCTTCTCCAACACAACAGTTCAAAACCATCAGTTCTTTGGTGCTCAGCTTTCTTCACAGTCCAACTCTCACATCCATACATGACTACCGGAAAATCCATAGCCTTGACTAGATGGACCTTTGTTGGCAAAGTAATGTCTCTGCTTTTGAATATGCTTGCTATCTAGGTTGGTCATAACTTTCTTTCCAAGGAGTAAGCGTCTTTTAATTTCATGGCTGCAATCACCATCTGCAATGATTTTGGAGCCCCCAAAAAATAAACTCTGACAGTTTCCACTGTTGCCCCATCTATTTCCCATAAAGTGATGGGACTAGATGCCATGATCTTAGTTTTCTGAACACTGAGATTTAAGCCAACTTTTTCACCCTCCTTTTCACTTTCATCAAGAGGCTTTTTAGTTCCTCTTCACTTTCTGCCATAAGGGTGGTGTCATCTTTGTAACAGAGGTTATTGATATTTCCTCCAGCGATCTTGATTCTACCTTGTGCTTTATCCAGCCCAGCATTTCTTATGATGTACTCTGCATAGAAGTTAAATATACAGCCTTGACGTACTCCTTTTTCTATTTGGAACCAGTCTGTTGTTCCATGTCCATTTCGNCTGCAGTGATTTTGGAACCCCAAAAAATAAAGTCTGACACTGTTTCCACTGTTTCTCCATCTATTTCCCATGAAGTGATGGGACCGGATGCCATGATCTTCGTTTTCTGAGTGTTGAGCTTTCAGCGAACTTTTTCACTCTCCTCTTTCACTTCCATCAAGAGGCTTTTTAACTTCTCTTCACTTTCTGCCATAACCAGAAACCTTAAAACACACACACACACAGAAATCAACTGCATCAATAATATCTTAAAAGAGGGCATTCAATGTGTTATTTGCTTCTACCAAAAAAAAAAGTGTATGAATTTAAAAGCCATATGTGCTTCAATTATGGTTCAGATAGTAAAGAAACTGCCTGCAATGTAGGAGATCTGAGTCTGATTCCTGGGTTGGGAAGATACCCTGGGAAAGGGAATGGCTATGTACTCCAGTATTCTTGCCTGGAGAATTCCATGGACAGAGGATGAGGTCCCAAGGTGCTGGACATGACTAAGTGACTCACACTTTCACTTTAAAAGCCATACACATCATGGCAGACAGAATGATCTCAAGTCCTATTATGACAGAAATTAAATAGAATGAAGATAAATATACACTCATTTCAGGAAAATTTTATAAGGTAGAAAATGCAAAACATGAATCATGAGGCAAGCTTCCGTTATGTTATGGCTACAAATAATTAATGTTGAACCACAAAGAAAGAGAAGGGTGACTTTCCCCTATTCCCTCCCTCAATCCTAAATCTTTTGAGTATTTGCATGTTCACTGATGTAATTTTCCTTTAATATTATGAAATTAAATTTTTTCTATTTAAAATAATTTAACCTACAGTAAGTTTTCTGAATGATACTATTTTGAGAAAGAACACATCCTTACTGACTTGTTGAAATTATCAAACTTTCATTTGCTAACAATGTAAAAATTAGCTTCTAATGTAACTTCTAAGGAAAAAGAAGATGTCCCATTTTCCACAGAAAATGTCCTAAAAGCAGTGCTTAAATACAGTACTCGAAATCAAAGTGGAATCATCCAGGTAATCTTACATATTCTAAAATGAGAGTCTTTCTGAATAAGAGAGACTTCATTATATGTGTTAGACTCTTACAGGAGCAAAAATGAAGATAAATTTTATTCAATTCATTCTCTTCTTAGGCAGGATGCTCCCTCATACTTACTAAGGAAAGAACATCAAGACAAAGATAGAAGTATCTTTTTAGCCTCAAAAATGGGCCCTCTTCTGCAATAAATGAGGAAGAAAGGACAAATTTCCATCTTATTTTTTTATAAAACTTTCAATTAAATTTTTAGCTTTTGCAAACAACCCATTATGTAAAATTTAGAAAGCAAGAAACTAAAGCATATACCAACTCAGTTTGCTCTGCTCCAGGAAGTGATGAATTCCCAAACACGAAAGAGTAGATGATAAAAAACCTGAAAAGTGGAGTTTCTGTTTCCTCACCTTCTACAACCCCCAGCAAGCTTTGATATTTATTTTTATAATTTTCTTGTTGTTGATGGGAAAGGTACGTCCTTTTTCTTTTCCAAACTAAATAACTCCAACATGTGATGCAATAAGGGGCCTTCAGAACCATCCTTTACTCATCAAATTAAGAAATTGTGAAATAGGAAAAGGAAGTTATTTTGTTTAGATTGCAAACTCACTGGTCAAGAGTGGCAACTAAATTTTTAAATTTTTTTTCTAGAAAAATCCTTAAAAGGAAGAAATTCCTGAAATGAGAATTCAGTATGAATATGAAGATGCATTTCTTGAGTAAGAGATTTAACATTGACTTGCATAAGAGAAGCCATGTATGAATGTGCTGGGTCACAAAATTAGGCATTGGTGATATTTTCACCAAAGTGAAAAACTATTATACAGACTGGGAAACACCAAATATTACGCCAAACTATCTATCAAGCATTTCATTCTGACAAAAGTGACGACTATGCTAATATGAGATCATCTCAGAGCATTGGTTTTATCACCAAAGTAATTTTTTTAGTATAGAAAGATAAAAAACAATATTTACATTACCAGAAAAGGACATTAAATTCCTCATATATAATTAGTGTATACAAGTAGTTTATGTCACCTAACTTTATTTCCCACTGACATAAGGTTGGTGTTAACTTAGAATCACCTAGAGTTTGGAGGGAAAAGTCCATATACCCAAGCCTTACCTCGACCCAACTAAGTCATACGCTCCAGAACATGAGGAATTTTATAAGCTCTCCAAGTGATTCTGAAGCTCTCCAAAGTTGTGGAACCACGACAGTTGTACAAACCATTGATTAAGATGGTATGCTTTGGGCATGTTCATGGGTAGGGGGTGAAAAAGAAATATATGTTTTAGTTTTAATTGTTTTTAGAAAATAAGCAGAACTTCCTTTTTTCAGTAACACTTTAATATACAGTGTCTTAAAATCTGGATGTCAAACATCTTGGTGTTTTAAAACAGAGAAAATGCCAGTCAATATAAAAGAATGCCTTTTATTTCAGTTTGAGTTGGGCATGCTCAGAATTTAAAACTAAAACTTCCTGTTCACCATTAAATGGAAAAAAAAAAAAAAAGAACAGTAAGACATTAAGTCAATTTAGTCAGACAAAACAGGAACTGTAGCTGTTATGTGAGTAGCTAAGAGGATGTGGGCCTCACATACCAGCTCAGGATCCCCATGCAAAGCAAGTTATAGCACATAATTATCATTACAGCACTGTATTACTTAGTGACACATATGGTATTACCAGAAAGAATTTACTAAAATTCTGAGTCTGAAATTTAAGCCACAGATAAGTACTTGATAATAACATTTTGTTTTCATATGGGGAGCTGTTTAAAAAAAAGTGCATGGATTATGCTATAAATTTTGGAGAAGTCAAATTAACATGAATTCATGTGAAAAACAAAGTTTTAAAGTCTGGATTAACCAAGAAAAAAATATGTCTAGTGGAGGAAGAAAATTCATGCTTTAATTTTATGAAAACTGAGTTGATGAGAGAAAATGGTTTTACATCATAAATGACATGGTCTGTCCACCTCTAAGAGCACAGGAATTTAGACAGTGGGGAAAGTAGTCTTTGAAACTGCTAATAAAGAATCTATTTTTAAATCACATTAATTTATTTTAGAGTAATACTTAGATTATACCCTGTTCAAACTATCAAACTCCCTTGCCACTCTTCAAAATCTGTGGGTCTTGATTTAATACTGAAAACATTCCCCAAGTTACTCTGGTTTATAAATGACCCGAATGTTATCTCCATCTGTCTTAGACTGGAATCTGTGGAAATGGTCTGTGAGATCCATAGGGGCATACAGAAATTTTACTAGGAAAGTTTCCACAGAACCACCTGTAATGAGGGAAAGAGGGCCGGCATGGAAGAAGGTAACACTGAGAACAGACAGCTTTGACTGAGACCTCTGACAGATGCATCAGGAGCTGTGCAGCTTCAGCGGTTGAGGCAAGGGGGTCCAGCTTGGTCTGCCCACCAGCCAGCAGGCCAGGCACTGGAGGGCTTCCACCGCCAACCCTTCTCCCCAAGGAGAGTGTAATTGGAGGTGAGGCAGCTCCGTAGGGCTGAGCAGAAAGACTTGGTTGTGAGAAACCAGCAGCTGATACAGCAGTGAGCGCGTTAGCCCTGAGCATGGGTTTGAAACAAAGTACCTCCATAATGCTGAAGCATGAAAGAGAGAGAAAAAAAAAGGAAAGAAAGAGAGAGAAAGAATGAGGTGGGGTGGAAAGCGGGAGGAAGGAAAGAAGCAAGGAAAAGCGGGGAAGAAAGAGAAGGAAAGAGAAGAAAGATGGGAATGAAAGGAAGAAAAGGGAAAGAAAGAGGTGAAGGAAAGGCAGAGAAGAAGGGAGGGAAGGGGGAAGAACAAATCTGGGCAGAGCGTGATGGTATGACTGCTCCTTACAATCTACCCTGCACCATTCAGACCACTTCTTGGAGGGAGTTAGAATAAGTCTGCCCCCTGGGGAGGAACTTCGGCTCCTCTTCAGTCAGAAGAAGCAACAGCAGCCCAGGTGCAGCAGCTGCTTCTCAGGTCCCATCTGCTACCTTTCAGCCCTCTCTACTCCACCACACACTCTGAATGTCCCTCCTGCTGGGCTGGCAATTCAGGTGTCCTGCTTGGAGAGGTGACCTAGATCCTCACTCTCAGTGGACCTGAGCCCCTCCCCAGCTCATGGGAGCTCTGTTGTCCATTTATCCCCAAAATGGACCCAAAACCCCAAGGGAGGACTGCTTGGCAGCAAGTATCCTCCACGTACCACGTGTCACAGTGGCACATTTAGTCTGATCTGAGCACAGCTGTCAGGACAAGAACTTGCAGCCTGTGCACCTTTATAGGTACATCCCCTTGTCTTTTCCCAAAACCTCCTCAACCAGATCTTCCAAATTTCCTTGTTTGATTAGCTCCAACCCCCACAAGACTATGGATGTTCTTACTTTGTCNCAAGAGCTTGCAGCCTGTGCACCTTTATAGGTACATCCCCTTGTCTTTTCCCAAAACCTCCTCAACCAGATCTTCCAAATTTCCTTGTTTGATTAGCTCCAACCCCCACAAGACTATGGATGTTCTTACTTTGTCTCGCTTTTTTGTTCGCACACAGTCGATAACTATGGGCACCTCCCAGAACTCTGCCCAGTGGGAGCACTTGTCCTCACCACGCTTTTCAGGGCCATTGAATGGGACTGTTGGGAGCTGCATCTTTAGCCATCACTAACAAACTGAGCAAACTGATGAGTGAACCAAGCCAGCCTCTTCCTCTGCTATCAGATGGTCATAAGGATCCTCAATTCCCACAGGAAGTCAGAGGGGAGGGGTGACAGATGCGATGGTAAGGGGCTTTGCACCACCTGCTGGCATAGCTAACCTGGACCATCTGGTCCTGCCTGTGTCCAGGGCTTGCAGCAGCACTTCCATCTGGCAGCAGGTCCCTGCCACGCTTGCCCGATCTTGGCTTGGTGGTTCAGCAGACACTAGCTCAGGCCACATGAGGCTGGCCACTTGGTGTTCTGTGGTCCATTCTCTACAAGGAAACAATGGTGTTCCAGTTGCTATTTTCTGAATGATGTATCATTCATTAATGCTTTGTCTGGGTCCATTTCAGACCTCTTTCCTACCTGGGCCCTGGTGGAGCTGGCAGCCGTCCACCCAACCGGTATATCAGTTAGAAGAGACTTTCCAAAGGTGGACCATACTGCCTCCAGAATCTGAAAAACATCTACCAAGAGTTATATTTCTTACTGGTGGGAGGTGAACTACACCAGAATTTGTCCTTCACTTCGGAAGGGGTGTCCTGAATTCCTTAGGCCACTAACCCCCCTAAACACCTGGTTGATATGCTGGCCCCTTAACCATCACGAGCATCTTCTTCCACCCTACAGGATGCACGTGTCTTAGCACAGCATATGTACTTTGTGCTCATCTGGCCCTGTTACCTGTGGTCTTCAATACATCAGAGCAATGTGACAATATGACATGCCACAAAGTGTCCTGTCCAGGCCCCCTTTGGACTGTACTAGTAGGACATTCCGGAGAAAGCAATGGCACCCCACTCCAATACTCTTGCCTGGAAAATTCCATGGGCGGAGGAGCCTGGTAGGCTGCAGTCCATGCGGTCACTAAGAGTCGAACACAGCTGAGCGACTTCACTTTCACTTTTCACTTTCATGCATTGGAGAAGGAAATGGCAACCCACTCCAGTATTCTTGCCTGGAGAATCCCAGGGACGGGGGGAGCCTGGTGGGCTGCCGTCTATGAGGTCGCACAGAGTCGGACACGACTGAAGCGACTTAGTAGGAGGAGGAGGAGGAGGAGGAGGAGGAGGAGGAGGACATTCAGTAGGAGATATAGACATAGGGACACACAGTAAATATTTGAACCTAGTAAGTGCAAACAATTTCCAATCTGCTTTTCTGATACAGACAGAAAGGAAGACATCCAGCAGATCAATAACAGTGTATTGGAGGGCAGAATTTCTGTTCATCTCTACCAGTAAAGGTCCCTCACTCAGCATAACAACTACAATGAAGGCTCTTGTTTGATTCAGTTTGTAGGATTCTGCTGACATCACCGTATTTCTGTAAAGACAAGACCGGTTAACTTAATGGGAATATGATAGGGACCACCTCGGATTCTGTGAGCAGAACACTCATACCAAGACACAGGACCGATTTCCAGTCTTGGGCAGAGGGGGCAGTTTCAGTGGCTTCTACTGCCCACTACAGTCACCCTTACCCCAAGGATCAAGAACCAACTGAGGCTTCTGTCAGCTACCAAGATTGCCCACTGTGATCCCATTTACTTCCTGGCCTCTGCCACCACACTCCTAGGAGGATTGCAATGACGCTGGGAGGTCTCTAGCTAGTAATATCAATCTAGACCCTTGGGGAAGGATCGCTGAAGGTCAGAGCATCTCTGTCTTCCCATCATACACTTAGTTAGTTAATGTTAGCTAATTAACATTCACAGTTAGTTAGTTAATGTTCACAGTTCACTTCAGAGAAGGACTAGGAATTACCACTGAGTACCCTTGCTGCTGAGATGCAGGGTCTATTCTCCTGAGAATCTTGTTTCTCCCTCAGTGACCTGTTTCAGGTATGAGGACTGGTGCAGGGCCAGAAACTGGGTAAGGAATCGTGACTTTTTACTGAGGCGTCACCTTTGGTTTCCTGCTGATCCATCCTTGATTATTTTTCATTGCATAAGTTCAGAAGTACCCTCGTTGGCTGCCTTTCACTCTTGTCTCTAGGAGGACTGACCGTATTCCTGTCTGAAGTTTGAGTACCCTTGACTGTCCCCTCAACTTTGCAATGGACTGTGATCATCACACATACCTTGCACCACTGTGTGAACTTTATGATCATTTGGAAGCTTATTATTAGTTTTGATGGAAAGGTTGTATGCCAGCACATCCTACTATTGGCCAGCTGAAGACAAACATCACTGAACTTCTAATGATGCTGATGTCATTCTGCCCCAGATTTATTTGTTAAAAATTATATCCAAGGAGTCTTGGTGCCAATGATACTTCTAGTTTGAAGCAGAATAATATAACCTGGCAGGGGGTGGGGAAACCTCGTTGCACAATATCTGAGAGTTCACAGCCACATTATCTAATTATGTGAAATGCAGGTATATTTCCATTGCTGAAACTGCCACAGAACTTCAAAGAGAACCATTTCCTCCCACTGAATTCCTTAAAATTCTCAGATGCACTGGAAATTTAGTAAGCCACACAGAATCTGCATTAAGGAAAGAAACAAGATTTTATGGTGAGAGCTGAGATAGTCCTGAAATGAATACACATATGCAAAGAACAATAATGCCTCCAAACATCACAGCTTGTGAATGAAATGAAATGTGGCACTTTTCTTGGGCCATGCAATTGGGGCATCACAGAAAGTAGAAACCAACGAGGTTATTTAGGTCATTCTTTTTACCATGGAAACTGCTATTAGATTGTTCCAGGTGGGCTATAATCCCTAGTGTTTTCCTAAATTTCAAGTGCACACATGAGCACTAGAGTAGATTGTCTGGTGAAGGCCACTGAACTCTGAAGTTTCATCTTGCAATGCGGTGCCCTGAAATTAATCAGCTAGGAAGAATCCAAGGAACTTGTATTACAGAGTTACTTTATATTAATTCCAAATTACTCTGGTGAAAATATGGGTAGAAAAAAATATGAGAAGCGTCTTTGATAAGTATTTTCTTTTAGAATCATGTCTGCTAATTTTTCACTCAGAATTTTTAGGAAAACGAATATTAGAGTTAGGCAGATAATCTAATAAACTTCGTTTTACACCTAAAATATCTGGGGCCCTAAGGTCTGACTTAAATCAGATGTGTCTCATGTAGATACTTCATTATCCCCAGTGAGATACACAATTGGAAGCTTTCTTTCTCAAAAAGATGTAAAACTGACATTCTGACAAGATGGTAAATGACTTTATTACACTGTATCATGTTTTAATGGTTTCTCAGACATCCCAAGAAACCACATCACAATTTTTTTTAATTTCAGAATGTATTAATAATTCAATGTTAGCCTAGTTAAGGAATACTTACTCCTAAGTCAAGAGTAAGGAAAATGGGGTCCTATATTTTAGAAACTATGTTTTTAGAAAATAATGGTTCCCTGATAAAAATTTAAGATCAAATGTTAAAGGACAAAATGTTAGAATCTTACCACTAACTATATAACCTCAGTTACATTTCAGTCTTCTGTCCTATTCCCTTATAACTGTGAATAACTTTCAGTTCTCTAAGAAGCAAAAGTAAAACAATTCCTTTTGGTTTTAGAAAAATATAATGTTCTATATTAGCCTACTTTCTGAAATGTTCTTTTAAAAACTACTTGATATCAATTGCATTATGTCAAAATTTACTTCTTTGGAAATATTTCAGAAATCATAGTTCCTGAATTGGTTTTTGAAGTTTCTCAATAACAAAAGAGTATGAGAACCCACCAAACTAATTCCACATGCTCTCTCCTTTAGATCTGGAGTTCTTCTATAAATTACAGGACAAAAATTCACAACAATCAGTTTCAAATGAAAGAATAGAAACTCTTTAAAATGAAAGAAGACAAACTAAATCTCCAGTTGTCATCTTCAAGGGATTTAAATCCAGATTGACTTTATTTGATACTTTGACCTCAATTTACTTACTTATTTTAACCCTGCTATCTCTTTATCATACAATATCAGCCTTTTTTCACAAATTTTTAATTTTTAATATAATTTTATTTATTTTTAAAATTTATTTATTTTAATGGGAGGATAATTACTTTACAATACTGTTATGGTTTTTCCCATACATCAACATGAATAACCACAGGTATACAGGTGTACCCCCCAACTGGAACCCTCCTCCCACTTCCTTCCCTATCCTATGCCTCTGGGTTGTCTCAGACCACAAGCTTTGGGTGCCTGCTTCACGCATCAAACTTGCACTGTTGACCTCAGTTTAGATTCAAATTTTATTTGTATTCTTTTGATAGCTTAGTAGCTATAGAGTCCTGGGACAAGAAACGCAGGTACTCATTGCCCCTGTTTTAGCTGATAGCATTAAGATCCACACAATTTTGTTCTTTGAAGCATCAGTAAATGTATGTGTGTTTGCTGATTTCTCTAAAAAAAGTGATTGTGAAACCAGAGGCCTTAGGTTCTGACATGCTGATAAACAGAAACAACAATCCAGGTACTAATAACATTTTTTTTAATGTAAAGGTGAATACTCATTGAATGCTAACTAATTCTTGTAGGAATCTAAATACTAAAGACAAAAGCTGGTTCCAAAAACAAACAAACCTCTAAAACCGGTTGATCAGAAAATGGATTCATGGCTTCAAAACATTAGCAGCAAAAATTCATTCACTGGAAGAAACAGTCTGTTATGTAGGAGCCAGAGAAAAGGAAGAAAGACAGAAAACACAGCCCATCTACACTGTCAGTTAAAAGGGACATGAAGGAAATGAGATTCTTATGGCTGAAAGCGTTTCCAAACTTTCTTCAATTCTTATTTTGTTTCTTTAATAATATTAATTTGTAAATTTATTTTATATTGGAGCATAGTTTATCTGCAATGTTGCATTAATTTCAGATGTATAACAAAGTGTTTACAAGGTTTACACACACATATATATATGTGTGTGTGTGTGCATGTATATATATTGTTTTTCAAATTCTTTTCCCATATATGTCATTAGAGAGTATTGAATAGAGCTCCTTGCCCTATAGTAGTTGCTGTTGTTTATCTATTTTTTATATAGTAGCACGTGTATGTTAATTCCAAACTCCTAATCCCTTCTCTAATAATATTGATTTTTTTAAGTGATCTTCTGGGACTCATTATTCATGAGGTAATTGTTTGATATTTTCAAAGTCTCCTTTCCCATAAAAAGCCAAGAAAACAGACAACAAGGGAGAAGAGAGATCAGGTAGACCAGTGTGTGGCCGTGGAGATGGCTACACCCATATCCTGGAAAGAGCTCAGACCTCAACTGTGATGCTTCAGACCCTGGAGGAAGTTGCAGGGTAAGGGTCATGGCCACCGTCAGTGACTGCCATCCTCTGTCACCTAAATGAAGACAAGGAAGGGAGGTAGGCATGACCTTTGGTAGAGTGGAGGTCTCATGGAATAACCCAGCAAGCATTCCTGAGGGCTCAGGCTGGCACACACACTTATGTGTTAAAAGTGTTAACATGTCTGATGATTTTCTCAACAGCCCTTAGAGGATTCAGAGATAGGGAGACAGCCCTGCAGAGAGTTCACATAACACATTCAAGTGTTCCAAGGAGTGTAGATCAAAGACAGGATATAAACTCCAGGAGGCAGGTCCTAGACCCACTCTTTCATACCTGTGGCAGCTTTAAAACTCCAGTACTACATCCCAGTCAAATATAGTGTCCTAGCAAATGAAGGAACAGATAAGTAAATACTCAGTGAAACAGTCCATCAGGTGTATATAGCTGTGTAAGTGTGTATGTGAGTGTTCATACACACACATACACACATATGTATACATATGTATCTGTGTGTATATATATATGTTCATTAAGGGTCTCCAGCCTCTGCAATCTAATGTCTGATGATCTGAGATGGAGCTGATGCAATAATAATAGAAATAAAGTGCACAATAAGTGTAANATGTATACATATGTATCTGTGTATATATATATATGTTCATTAAGGGTCTCCAGCCTCTGCAATCTAATGTCTGATGATCTGAGATGGAGCTGATGCAATAATAATAGAAATAAAGTGCACAATAAGTGTAATATGTTTAAATCATGCTGAAACCATTCCCCTTCCCTGGTCTATGGGAATAATTGTCTTCCATGAAACCCATCCCTGGTGCCAAAAAAGTTGGGGACTGCTGCATAGGACAATAATTCTCAGTTATATTTCACAGTTATTGCCTCCTAAGTGAACATCTTCACTGCTTGAAGAGAGTAGACAAGTTTTCATTAAGCAGACAAGATTTCATAGTTTCTAACTCTAGTTTGCAAGAATCCTAAATTTAGTTTCTGTAATCTAACTTAATACTACATAAAATGTTTTTTAATCATCCCTCAGTTGACTTGGTGAGATTAAAAATCACTCCACAGCTCCAAGTGAAAAGTCAATTAACTCTGAATTGAAATCTCAAGCAAAACACATGTTGTGTTGTCTGCGTGGAGCCATCATCCTTCCATCTGGTCTGTAGATACTGTTTTCAGTACCTGTGGGTCTGCTGAAAGCATGGCTTCCTTGTGGTTTAAGGATGCTTTCCATTCTCTTGACACCTTTCAATTATGGGAAACTGTTGAGTTTCTCATCTGTGACCCCAGGAACCTCAGAGCCCCAGGGAGTCCTCGCAGGCCNCATGGCTTCCTTGTGGTTTGAGGATGCTTTCCGTTCTCTTGACACCTTTCAATTATGGGAAACTGTTGAGTTTCTCATCTGTGACCCCAGGAACCTCAGAGCCCCAGGGAGTCCTCGCAGGCCCCAGTCTTAGACCATGCAGGCTGCCATGCTCTGTTCTCTCACAGCTGGAACAGGGATGGCAGAGGCATCTTTGGGAGACCAGATCCCCAGCCCCAGTCTGTAGCCTAGGTGTGAGATCTCAGGTCCACCCACAATATCTGCAGGACGAGTCTCCTCTGCCAACCTGGCAGAGCTGAGCAGTGAAGCATCATGTTTTCTGAGACCACACCAACATCAAAGCCTGTAGTGATTCCCTTCTCTCTTGTTTCCTCCTCCTCTCCCAGGCAGTAGAATCGTATCTCCTGAGGGAAGAAAATTTGTGTTGTGATTTGAATTATTTTTCATATTTGTAGTTTGTGGATAAACTTGTGTTCTGATTCCATCATACTCTTANCAGTGATTCCCTTCTCTCTTGTTCCCTCCTCCTCTCCCAGGCAGTAGAATTGTATCTCCTGAGGGAAGAAAATTTGTGTTGTGATTTGAATTATTTTTCATATTTGTAGTTTGCAGATAAACTTGTGTTATGATTCCATCATACTCTTAATCTTTTACAACAAAAAATTTTTTCTCTCAAAAGATGGTCTCTTCTGGGAGACCANTAGTGATTCCCTTCTCTCTTGTTTCCTCCTCCTCTCCCAGGCAGTAGAATCGTATCTCCTGAGGGAAGAAAATTTGTGTTGTGATTTGAATTATTTTTCATATTTGTAGTTTGTGGATAAACTTGTGTTCTGATTCCATCATACTCTTAATCTTTTACAACAAAAAATTTTTTCTCTCAAAAGATGGTCTCTTCTGGGAGACCAAAACTACTTTGACAAATTTAATTCTGAACTTAGACTGTCCCTCCATAGCCTCAAGGTCAGTTATTTAAATGCTCTGTAACTCAGTTTCCTAACTCATAGAGATGTGAGGAGGATTTGATGAACGAGACATGAAAGCATTTGAAACAGANGGTGCTCTGTTTTCCTAAGCGGCTGAAAGCAGCTAAACATAGAAAGTTGGGAGGTTGAGGGTAGCAGAGGAAAAGCAGTATATAAAGAATGGATAAAGAGCAAGGTCCTACTGTAGAGTACAGGGAGCTGTGCTCAGTGTCCTGCAATAAACCATAAAGGAAAAGAAAATGAACAAGAATACACACACACACACACACACACACACACACACACACACAAATAATTGAGTCACTTTGCTGTACAGCAGAAATTAACATAGTATTATAAATCAGCTATACTTTTAACAAAGGCTTCCCTGGTGGCTCAGACAGCAACGAATCTGCCTGCAATTTGGGAGACTTGAGTTTGATCCCTGGGTTGGGAAGATCCCCTGGAAGAGGGCATAGCAACCCCCTCCAGAATTCTTGCCTGGAGAATCCCGTAGACAGAGAAGCCTGGTGGGTGTAGTCCACGGGGTTGCAAAGAGTCAGATATGACTGAGCAACTAAGCACATACTTCAACAAAGCAAATTAAAAAGATAAAGGACTCAAAAAATAGAACTTCAGCAATCTTTAATCTGAGAAAATTTTAGTTTGGCAAATAATTTTGAAGTAAATATATTTTAGTTTTGTGATGTCTTTGATAAGCCACACATTATTAATTAGGAGAGGTAAAAAGTTAATGACCATAAACAAATGAATGACAATAAATAAACAATAATTATTATCAATAAAGATTGATACTAATTAGTCAGGGATAGCTTTGTTAGTTTCAAATGATGTTTTCTAACAGATCTTTAATCCTGAAAAATGTAACTCTAAATTCCATGTAATTTATCTCCATATAACTTTGATTCTGAACCTACTTTGAAAAAAAGAGGCCAGAGGAAGATGGATAAAGAATGCCCCTAAAATAATAAATTTGAGTGATAGAGTTTCTGATAACCTCAACAAGTAGTGTCATATAAGTAATTTCCAGGAATGTACATATTTCTTCCACAAACTTTACCAAATTCATGTTTCTAAGATGATTATGGGGTTTGGGGTCCATGCAGCTCCACAATTTTTAAAGACATTAACTCTTTGTAGGGGGCAACATCCCCAACCCTAGTTGTGAAGCCAGGTTCCATCCCACAGCCTTTACAGAAATTTCCCTCTGCTGACATAGGCAGGATGACTTCCTGGGGGTGGCCAGGAAGTGTGGCTCCACACAAGAGGAGATGAGCCTGCCCGGCACCTATAGGGTCTTCATGTGTCTGCTCTGAAGACTCATCTCCATTTCAGGGCTTCCCCCAGGGTAGGTGGGGATCTCCCTCTGCTCAGCCCTACTTCCTGCTCTTACCCTTAGAATTTGAACCCAAGAACTCTCCTCTGTAAATGTCCTGCATGTCCATATTTATCGCCAAGGACCAGACCTCTAATATCACTCAATCTAAAACATCTAGCAAATGAATATATTTGCTGGTAGCATTACCCTGGCAGCAACATTTAATGTAATTTCCAAAAAAAAAAGAGTAGTTTAATGAGAAAATATCAGGCTTCTTTATTTGAAATCATGAAATGGATAGAGAGAGTTATAGTTTTGACAAGATTAAGAAACCATCAGAAAGATGGTTAAGATAAGGATCAAAGTTTAGAATGCATATTAAATATCTTGAGAGTCCCTTGGGCTGCAAGGAGATCCAACCAGT
>SJYW01052119.1:134655-145725 GCA_006410735.1 Raphicerus campestris
GGTGATGGACAGGGAGGCCTGGCATGATGGGATTCATGGGGTCGCAAAGAGTCAGACATGACTGAGCGACTGAACTGAACTGAACTGAACTGAAAAGAAAATATCTTCATTTTTATAGTGAACATTCTTTTTAGAAAAGAATAAGTTAGTTGTTTATTAAAACAAAACCTTAATATTAAAATATTCTTCAAAAATAATATTGTATAAAAAAGAAGTGTTAGTCACTCAGTCGTGTCTGATTCTTTGAGACCTCATGGATTGTGTAGCCTACCAGGCTCTTCTGTTCATGGAATTCTCCAGGCAAGAGTACTAGACTGGGTAGCCATTACCTTCTCCAGAGGGTCTTCCCAACCCAGGGATCAAACCCAGGTCTTCCACATTGCTGACAGATTCTTTACTGTCAGCCACCCATATAGAAAGCCCATATAGAAAAGAGAAGCCCATATAGAAAAAGAGGACAATGCTGATCCAATTTTTTTTAAAGAGCTATACTTGGCCTCTTGCTTGAGGAAGCAGGATATGAAGTGTTGCTGTGCAAAATGCCAATCTTGTGTCTGCCATAACTAACCTGTTATCACTGAGAGATGAAACGTGTCCATGTTTCAGCTGAAACCTGTGGTGTTTGCAGATTCAGAATAGCCATCATGACATCATGACGGGGGAGTTTACCTCTGGACGTGAGCTCACCCATCCAAGGCATCGTCACTACATGGATGGTGGCAATGATTCTGCCAAAGCCTTTCTGCTCTCACGTGCCCCAGTTGCAGAGCACTGCCCCCAAGATACAGAAAATTCAATTGATCTGTATTCATGCCACATATTATTTCCTAGAATTTCCTGTTTCCTACACTTAACCCCAAAAATATACCATTCAATTTCTCAATTCTGATTCAATATCCAGCAAAATTTTTGCGATGTTCATTGAGATTTTGGAATAACTGTCCTCAACAAACATGTTGTAAGTAGTGACACATATAGACTCATGTTGTTTGAAACTGAAGAGAGCTCAGCTTTTACTTAATTTCTTTGTATTTTTTAGAACGAGTCCAAAATCTTTATTTTACACACATGAAAAACCTTCTGAAGTCTCAAAGTATAAAATGGATGTCTGCTGTTAATTGCAATCTCAGCACAAATATATATATGATTAAAATGTAAATATGTATTTATGGCAATGAAGCAACACTAAAGAACTTGGGCTCAAAACATATTTACCAGTTTGGGCCAATGTTTCCTTCTCACAAATAGTCTTTGGTGTGGATATTTTTGTTGTTTTTCAGTCACTTACTCATGTCTGACTGTTTGCAACCTCATGGATTGCAGCATGCCAGTCCTCCCTGTCTTTCACTATCTCCCCAAGTTTGCTTAAGTTCATGTCCACTGAGTTGACGATGCCATCCAACCATCTCCTCTGTTGCCTTCTACTTTCAATCTTTCCTAGCATCAGGGTCTTTTCCACAGAGTCAGTTCTTCACATCAGATGGTCAAACTACTGAAGCTTTAGCTTCAGCATTAGTCCTTCCAATGAATATTCAGGGTTGATTTCCTTTAGGACTGACTGGTTTGATCTCCTTGCTGTCCAAGAGACTCTCAAGATTTTTCTCCAGCACCACAATTCGAAAGCATCAGTTCAATGCTCAACCTTCTTTATGGTTCAACTCTCACGCCCGTACATGACCACTGGAAAAACCATTGCTTTGACTATACTGCCAATTTAAAACCAAGAATGTACCAACCAAATTTATAAATCATTTTCTGGCTTAATCCTCCACAGAATGTATCACCATATCCCAGATGCATCAACAGGTCCAGGCTTCTGAGAAACAGAAATCAGGGGTTACAAGGCCTGACCTCACAGGAGTTAATCCTCATACTGTAATGACTTTAAGGGAATTTAGAAATTATTTCAAGCTAAACATATTATTTTGACTAGTTTAGACTAACTACAAGGTTTTTAGAAATGCTACTACAAGTGTGGTACTGAAGAGGTTCGATTTACACAAAGGCAAGCCTAAATCCATTTGCTGCATGCTATTTGAGGAGGCAAAATCTCCTTTTCTTTACCATCCTCTCTCTTGAGGTTTGAAGGTCCTTTTTAAAATGCAAATATTTTCTGGGTTGAGTTACTTTCTCAGAAAAGCCTTGAGGCTAAAGAAAAATAGGTTGCCTGAAATAGCCAAATTGTCTCCCTACTATTTCAGGCAGTGTATTTCATGAGCCTTTCTTCATCCCAAAAAGAAATATGTGGAAGAAAAATACCACAGCAATCATATCATTTACTGGGTTGCAATGTGCCAGATATCATGCTAATGCTAAGTGGCATAAATGCAACTTATTTATTCCTTATAGTATCCTTCCCACATAGGTATCATTAGGACTACAGATCTGGGGAGTTCTGACAGGTAGAAAGGGAAGTCGTTTTTTAGTCACTCAGTTGTGTCCAACTCTTTATACGACCCCAGGGACTGCAGCACGCCAGGCTTCCCTGTCCTCACCATCTCCTGGAGCTTGCTTAAACTCATGTCCATTGAGTCAGTGATGCTATCCAACCTTCTCATCCTCTGTCATCCCCTTCTCCTCCTGCCTTCAATCTTTCCCAGCATCAGAATCAATTCCTCACATCAGGTGGCCAAAGTATTGGAGTTTCAGCTTCAGCNTCAGTGATGCTATCCAACCTTCTCATCCTCTGTCATCCCCTTCTCCTCCTGCCTTCAATCTTTCCCAGCATCAGAATCAATTCCTCACATCAGGTGGCCAAAGTATTGGAGTTTCAGCTTCAGCATCAGTCCTTCCAATGAATATTCCTTTGATTTCTCTTAGGACTGACTGGTTTGATCTCTTTGCAGTCCAAGGGACTCTAAAGAGTCTTCTCCAACACCAGTGTTCCAAAGCATCAATTCTTCAGCATTCAGCCTTCTTTATAGCCCAACTCCTACATCTGTATAGGACTACTGGAAAAACCATAGCTTTGACTAGATGGATCTTTGTTGGCAAAGTAATGTCTCTGCTTTTTAAATGCTGTCTAAGTTTGTCATAACCTTTCTTCCAAGGAGGAAGTCTCTTTTCATTTCATGGCTGCAGTCACTATCTGCAGTGATTTTGGAGACCAAGAAAATAAAGTCTCTTACTGCTGCCATTGTTTCCCCATCTATTTGCCATGAAGTGATGGGACTGGATGCCATGATCTTCATTTTCTGAATGTTGAGGTTTAACCCAACTTCTTCACTCTCCTCTTTCACTTTCATCAAGAGGCTCTTTAGTTCCTCTTCGCTTTCTGCCATAAGGGTGGTGTCATCTGCATATCTGAGGTTATTGATATTTNTGACCACAAACAGGAATATGTCCTATGAGAACATTGGTTGTTTTCAGGCAAATACATTAAATTAAGTACTATAGAGCAGCGAGACCATTGAAGTCTTTGAATGATCTGTATTGATTCTGCAAGTGACAAGTATATTAGATAACTATGCAAACTTTAGGGGTAATTGTCATAAGGTAAAAATAAATATGAAAATAATCATGATTCAATAGCTCATTTTTATTGAAAAAAAATCTGGACTTCTTCTGAAAAGATAGATTACATGTAACTTCTCTATTCCTTTCAGTAAGAAGACATAACAACCCTGAATATTATGTATAAACAACATATGAGTGCTCCTCAAGGCATAGAGAAAAAGGTACAGTAGACTAGGATCTCAGCATCCTAGGAGTGACCCAGTGGTGAGTGCCCTGGGCCCCCTTTTAATCTAGAATCCCTCATTCAGGGTCCATAAGATACTGGAGAAGCAGACAAAAGAAAGTAAGGCCAACAGAGACAGAACAGAAAAGTTTGCTCTCTCACCAAGGGAGAAGGAAAGGGACATCCCAGAGGGACGGAGAACTTCTAAAGAATAATTACTCTGCTCCAGCCAAAACCAGAGGAAAAACTGTGGTCCACTACCATCCCTGTCATCACAGTCCACGTGGAGAGCATAGACTCCACCCTCAGCAAACTCGAAAAAGACACCTCCGCAATGTGGTGTTTGAGAAGCAGGGAGTCTGGGCTCCCATCCGACAGCAATAATGGACTTCAATAACAAGCCAGTGTAGGTGGGTCAGGTAAAGGTAGTCATTAGGTGCCTCCTCCCTCCCAGCAAGGACATAACAAATGGAGCCTCCTGGGAAACCTGATTGCCCACCTTCTCCCAGCAAGAAGGAGCTCCTAGTGGAAGGAGCCCCCAGTGGCAGTGGAAGCAAGAAGACCTCCCACATGACAGTCCCAAGCAGCAGTCTCTTCCTTGCTGAAGGGGTGTTATGAGAGATTTGCTAAAACACATGATTTAAATAAGACTCAGACTCCCAAAACATTATACTAAAATTGTCCAGATTCCAATCAAAAGTCACTCATCTTACCAAGAACCAAGAAGATTTCCACCTGAATGAAGTAAGATAATCAATAGATGACATGGGTGTTAGAATAATCTGACAAGGATTCCCAACAGCCATCATAAAAACACTTCAAGAACCAATTATGAACATGTTTGAAATAAATTTTAAAAAAAAAAACAGAAATTTTTAACAAAGAAGTAGAAGGTATGAGGAAAAACCAAACTGAAATTTTAAATTGAAAGTTACAAAAATCTGAAATAAAATCTGAAATATTAAAAGAACAGAAATTACCCAGCCTGAGAAAAAGAGGTCAAATCAATTAAAAAGAAAGTGGCATGGGAGACTATAGCAAAAATTCTAACTTTTATGTCAACTGAGTACCTGGAGCAAAGAAAAAGACAGGGTTGAAAAAGTAGTTAAGTAAAAAGTGGCTGAAATTTTCCCAAGTCTAACAAAAGACATAAGCTTACAGAGTCAAGAAGCTGAACAAACACTAAACATGGTAAGCCCAAAGGAACTCATGCCAAAATGTATCATGTACCGTAGGCAAACTTCTGAAAACTAAAGACAGAAAAAAATCGATTAAAAATAGAAAGAAATCACTCATTAACCCATAGGGAAAAACAATCTGAAGGATAGCAGATTTCTGGTGTGAAAGAATGAAACCAGAAGGAAATAAGCACTGAGAGAAAAGAATTGCCCATAAGAATTCTACATCCAGTGAGACTGTCCTTCAGAAAGAAAGGATAAATTAAGAGATTCTCAGATTAAGGAGAACTAAGAACTAAAACTAAAGTCATCAACAACAGACCTACCCTAACAGAATGCCAAAAGGAAATTCTCTAACCAGTAAAAATGATGAAAGAAGGACTCTTGTAATACAAGGAAATAGGAAAGAGCAACAGAAGGAGTGAAACTATTTCACTCTCATGAGTTTTCTAAATTGTATTATGTTTAATGGCTGAAGCAAAACATATAACAACGCTTAATGTGATCTTGGGATTCCTTGGTGGCTCAGACAGTAAAGCGTCTGCCCACAATGCGGGAGACCCGGGTTCGATCCCTGGGTTGGGAAGATCCCCTGGAGAAGGAAATGGCAACCCACGCCAGTACTCTTGCCTAGAAAATTCCATGGATGGAGGAGCCTGGTGGGCTACAGTTTATGGGGTCACAAAGAGTCAGACACGACTGAGCGACTTCACTTATAATGTGATCTCAGTGTACACAGAAGGACTACTTAAGGCAATTATAAAGTAAAGAGCTAGGAAGACAAGTAGCTGTCTACGTTTCACTTGAACTGGACAATACTGATACTAGAAGACTATGACAAGTTACATATACGTATATGAAATAACCTAGTAACCTAGAGCAAAAAAAGCTTTGTGCAACCACTAACCAAAAAAAAAAAGAAAGAAGAAGGTACAATCTGTTTGTAGGACATATATTAAGTTAGCCATAAAAATGCATTCCAATATACATTAAGTACAAACAAATACTGTTTGATTCCACTTACATAAGGTAACTGAATAGTCGAATTCACAAAGTCACTGATAGTACATTGGTAGATGCCAGGAGTGTGATGTGGGGAGGGGTGGGATGGCGAGATAGGTGAAATGAAAGTGCAAGTCTCTCAGTTGTGTCCGACTCTTTGCAACTCCATGGACTAGTCCATGGAATTCTCTAGGCCAGAATACTGGAGTGGATAGCCATTCCTTTCTCCAGGGGATCTCCCCAACCCTGGGATCGAACCCAGGTCTCCTGCATTGCAGGTGAGTTCTTTACCAGCTGAGCCACAAGGGGGAGAGGGGTAGTCAGTGTTTCATGAGGACAGAGTTTCAATTTAGGAAGGTGAAAAATTTGCAAGATGGATGATGATGAGAGTTGCACAACAATGTGAATATTCTTAGTGCCACCGAGCTATACAGTTAAATGTGGTTAAAATAGTACAGTTTATATTATGTGACTTTTACCACAATAAAGCAAAAGCTATACAGAGAATGCACTCAAAAATACTGTACTCCACATGTCAGAATCTTACTGATGGAGAACAGATTAGTTGTTGCCAGGAGCAGGGCGATGATGGAGGGGAGAAGGTGGGGCGATCAAGAAAGGGCCACAGGAAAGAGGGCTGGAGGTGATGGAGTAGTAGCCAGGTGGATCTCCACAGGTAATATAGTGACATCCAACTAAACACACACAGTGTCAATGCCAGTTTTCTGAGTTTATAACAAACTCTAATTATATATGATGTAACCATTGGGAGACCCTGGGAGAAATGTGTCTCTACTATTTTTTGCTACTTCCTGTGCATGTATAATTATTTCAAAATGAAAAGGGTTTTTTTAAAGTGCTAAGTTAGACGAGCTAAACCAGAATTAAATGGCTACAAAAAGAAAGAGAGAAAGAAAGGAAGAACACATTCTATGTCAACACACCAGTGTAAAACCTCACAGTAATGGTTTGAATGTTAACATCACTGGCAAACATACCTAGAAAACTATGTCTTTCTATTCTGTAAGGCAGCCCTTAGTTAGAAAATGCCTTCTTGAATAAGCTTTTGATTCCTGTTCTTCTGTAATCTCATCAGGCTCTACTTCCTACCTTGTATCCGCCAGGATAGGCTAGGTTAAGATGCAGTTATAAGTAATCCCCAAATCTCACTGGCCTGATACGACAAACGTTTCTCTCTCTTTCATGTACACTGGGTTGTTTCGTATACACTGGGTTGTCTGGCATCATCCTTCAGATGCATCTTGCTGATGGAGGATGCAACTGGAGATGCAGGATTCTCTAGTGCCACTGATCACTGTGACAGAGGGAACGCAAAGGGTAAGCCACTTGTGGCTGCAGCTCCAGGCAAAGCTTTGGCTTCATTCTATGTGCAGTATCACCAGGGTCCATCACCAAGTCCTATGTTAATTTCTTCCTCAATTTGGTTCCATGCTGATTACTGTTGCCCGGGAAACATTGATAGGATAAATGGGGTCTATCCTTGTATGTGTGACTGATATCACTTCCATCCAAATCCTAAAAAGTAGATGAGGAAGGAATGTCTTGAAACACAAATTCAAGGCACTCTTACCATAAAGAAAGAAGGATTGATTCTGGGCAGGTAAGTAATACACATTCACTACAAAAAATAACTATGATAAATATTACATTACAAAGGGTAACTCTTCCAATAGAATAGAAGGCCCTTCATATCTGTAACAAGGAGGTATTTGATTATGCATTTCCTAGCATAGATTTTAGCCTGGAACATAGTAAGTAACCAAGAAATCTTTGCTGAAGAGCTGACTGAGTAAAGTAAGGAAAGAAAAAAGGAAGGAAGGAGATGAAGGGAGGGAAGAAGGGAGGAGACAGGGAGAAAGGAAATATAAAAGGAAGAAAAGAAATAGAAAATTGACCATTCATGATTGAATTAGACAGAATTGCATTTTTTTCATTTCGATGCCTAATTTTAGAAAACAAAAAATTAAAACAATGTTAGTAGAAAACAGAAAATATAACAATACGTTTAAGATATTTCATTTGAAATTAATCCGCTAAACTTACAACAATTGGTACATTATATCATTGGTTTAAAGCAGCAATTATTAAAGTGCCCTTCATTGAAAAACTGCCTTGAATAAACAAATAAAGCATCATGTTTGCAAGAGGAGCTACTGTGAATACTTTACTGCCTTGCAGTTTGCATGTAACAGCACAAATACAACACCCGTGGCGGATTCATGTTGATGTATGGCAAAACCAATACAGTATTGTAAAGTAAAATAAAGTAAACAAAAAGACAAAAAAAATAAAATAACTATAATCATTAATAATTCAAACATACTTTTATAAAATTGGTAACATTCACTAGAGGCTTCCCACAAAGGAAATGATGACAGTGAGATAAGAAGAAAAGCATATGAATCTTAGGCCCTTGAAAAGGATCTGTGAACAACCTAATATCCTTTGATTCTTTTCTGCTTACACTAGTCAAAAAGGATTTCATAGTTTGCAAGTAAGAACCCTGCAGGATGCAGCAGCGTTGGCGGGAGGAGGGAGCAGGGCCCGGCTCCCGGGGGACCTGAAACACCTAGGTCAGGCTTGTGCTCCTTGCTTCACATCCTTGCTTCTCTTTTTTCCTTCCTGAGGAAGGAGAACAAAGGAGGCAAAGACAGGGAAAGTATACCTTCCCGGGCATCATCAGGGGAATCCTTTTGTGTTTACATTCACTTAAATCTCAGCTACCACATTGAAGACAGTTTCCAAACGCTGGCCCCATGATGGAGTGTTGTTTTTACAGCAGCGACATGTCAATGCTGGTGCCACAGAGCAAACTGTTTATGCAGCGAGTCTTGTTCACGGCATTTGTGTGGAAGGAACACTGTCCTTACTGCTTTAAGGGCCTTCTCGTGGAGACGCTGACGGGAATTATACTGTACTTTAAACCAAACTTTACATTTTCAGAGGGGCAAACATATGCATTTGCTTGATTTAAGGGCAAGCACAAAAGGACTATTTTAAATGAAAGATCCATTTTATCTTGGGATCAGTAAAGCACGCTTTGACTTAACGTGAATTTAACTCAAGTGTGCAATTATAGGGTAGTTCGTGTAGAAGCTGGGCCTGACTAGTCCTTCCGCCCCTCTAAAAGTGAAGAACAGCAGTCATGCCTTACTGCTAGTTTACATTTAATGACACCTAAAGTATCTCAGGAAAATTGTTTGTCATTCTTAAACTGTTTTCTGCATTTCCACCAGTCGCTCGTGAATTTTATTGGTTGTAATTTCTTTCCCTCCACACTCAGAGAGATCTCACTGACACTGAACTTCTTGGAGGCCCCTCCAGTCTCCATCGTTGGTGACCATGATGCATAACCAATTGAGAGCTGATGGGCAGATGCCAGGGGTCCGCGCAACTCGGAGGGGCATCTTGTTTGGATCTGCTTTAAGGGCGCTGTGAGGATATAGCAGATCCATCCCCTCAGGACCAAGGCTCAGCTGGGTCCCTGCCGCGTGGCTGTTAGGAGCTGGACAGCCCAAGAGTGCCCCTCCTTGTCCTGCATCCCTGAGATTCAGAGTGGTAAATCCTCGGACCTCAGGTCCCAAGTCAGGACAGTTGAGAAAGGCATCTCATGTCTAGGGCTCCTGGAAGTGTGGCTGAGGCTTTGACTGTGACTGCACGCTCCCCTCTGCCCAGCACTGCTGTCTCCTGTCCTTCAGAGCTGTTGATTCATGTACCAAAAAGGCACTCTGTATGAATCTCGGTCTCTCTGTTTGCTTCCTGGAATGGGATCAAATGAATACATGCCATGGGTGGCCTGATTACATATAGGATCTAACTGTATCAGAATTCTTGTGTCTTGAAAATTTGAAACAAGAAACAAAGCAGGCAAGGGAATTGGTGATGGAGCAGAGAGTTTATGAATATAGGAAGAGGCATGGAGACACCTGGATTTAGCCATGTTTTAGAAAAATAAGCCAAAGTAATTTGCAAATAAAGAAAAAGAATAACTGGATCCACCAAGAGAGACAGTGATTGGAGAAGTCATGTATCCCAGACATAGAAAGTATCTGCCACTTTATGTCCCTGGAATTCTAGGCTCATATTACATATTTTAACAACAAATACCTATGAGATCCTATAACTACCCAACTGCTTCTCTTCACTTGAGTTAGCTTAAATCCATTTTTAATAGATATTTTGCAACCAAAATAGCTTTGAATAAAATGATATCCATAACATAAATTATGAGTTTAAATTTTTTGGAAAGCTCAAGGCAAAGAAAATATTCCATACTCTTTTGGGGTCAAAAGTTCACTGAACCGAAGATTCAGTGGCAGGTCATTTAAGAAGGACCATCACTCAGAAGAGCCAGTCCAGGATGGAAGAGGATGCAGAAGAGGAAAAAAGCAAGCAAAGGCACAGTTTTAGATGAAGCCCCAGATGTAGACAGATCTCAAAAGGAGTTCTGTGCAGGAAGGAAAGTACACTTTAGAGCTCATTCCACCACTGGCTGCAGATGGCACGTGTGTGTGTGTGTGTGTGTGTGTGCGCGCATGTGTGTGTTCTTGCCACGTGGAGGGACTTCTGCTAACACCCAGGCTTTCCATATGTGAAAGGCAGTGCAATGACCAAGAGCAAACCTCTAAACATAGCAAGTGTGAAAATGGGAGCTTGAGGATGATAGACAAAACCAGGAAAAGCAATCTGAGGAATTCTAGATGGGGCATCAAGAGTGAAACTGTTTTTCCAATGGAACAAAATACCAGATACAATTCTCAGAATTTGGAGAGACCACTCTGTTGGCTTTCTAAAAGCATGTCCACAACTTTTGCTATTCCTTGTGTTGCCATGTATATGGAGAGACTTTCTGTTCTACAAGCCTCTCATTAAGCACATCAAAATTATATTCCACAAAGCCACCCAATCCTGATCTGACTCAACTAGCCACCAATTAGGACAAAGTCGCCAAGAGGTCCAATGCAGTATGCTTTACCTCATAAACCAACTGCAGTTAATCGGTATTGATATTTAAACTATCCTGAGAAGCTGTACTGAGAAGAATCTTAAGGCCAGATTTAGTGGGGTGGGGGAGTTTTGATCGATTAGCAGTATCTTCCATAGGTTCAAGGTAGTGGAATAATATAGATTTGCCTGGTTACTTGTACTGCCTGTTGATTTGGGGTGGGTGGTTGGGGGTGTGGGGGTGTG
>SJYW01052119.1:150133-190070 GCA_006410735.1 Raphicerus campestris
AAAAAAAAAAACAGAAATTTTTAACAAAGAAGTAGAAGGTATGAGGAAAAACCAAACTGAAATTTTAAATTGAAAGTTACAAAAATCTGAAATAAAATCTGAAATATTAAAAGAACAGAAATTACCCAGCCTGAGAAAAAGAGGTCAAATCAATTAAAAAGAAAGTGGCATGGGAGACTATAGCAAAAATTCTAACTTTTATGTCAACTGAGTACCTGGAGCAAAGAAAAAGACAGGGTTGAAAAAGTAGTTAAGTAAAAAGTGGCTGAAATTTTCCCAAGTCTAACAAAAGACATAAGCTTACAGAGTCAAGAAGCTGAACAAACACTAAACATGGTAAGCCCAAAGGAACTCATGCCAAAATGTATCATGTACCGTAGGCAAACTTCTGAAAACTAAAGACAGAAAAAAATCGATTAAAAATAGAAAGAAATCACTCATTAACCCATAGGGAAAAACAATCTGAAGGATAGCAGATTTCTGGTGTGAAAGAATGAAACCAGAAGGAAATAAGCACTGAGAGAAAAGAATTGCCCATAAGAATTCTACATCCAGTGAGACTGTCCTTCAGAAAGAAAGGATAAATTAAGAGATTCTCAGATTAAGGAGAACTAAGAACTAAAACTAAAGTCATCAACAACAGACCTACCCTAACAGAATGCCAAAAGGAAATTCTCTAACCAGTAAAAATGATGAAAGAAGGACTCTTGTAATACAAGGAAATAGGAAAGAGCAACAGAAGGAGTGAAACTATTTCACTCTCATGAGTTTTCTAAATTGTATTATGTTTAATGGCTGAAGCAAAACATATAACAACGCTTAATGTGATCTTGGGATTCCTTGGTGGCTCAGACAGTAAAGCGTCTGCCCACAATGCGGGAGACCCGGGTTCGATCCCTGGGTTGGGAAGATCCCCTGGAGAAGGAAATGGCAACCCACGCCAGTACTCTTGCCTAGAAAATTCCATGGATGGAGGAGCCTGGTGGGCTACAGTTTATGGGGTCACAAAGAGTCAGACACGACTGAGCGACTTCACTTATAATGTGATCTCAGTGTACACAGAAGGACTACTTAAGGCAATTATAAAGTAAAGAGCTAGGAAGACAAGTAGCTGTCTACGTTTCACTTGAACTGGACAATACTGATACTAGAAGACTATGACAAGTTACATATACGTATATGAAATAACCTAGTAACCTAGAGCAAAAAAAGCTTTGTGCAACCACTAACCAAAAAAAAAAAGAAAGAAGAAGGTACAATCTGTTTGTAGGACATATATTAAGTTAGCCATAAAAATGCATTCCAATATACATTAAGTACAAACAAATACTGTTTGATTCCACTTACATAAGGTAACTGAATAGTCGAATTCACAAAGTCACTGATAGTACATTGGTAGATGCCAGGAGTGTGATATGGGGAGGGGTGGGATGGCGAGATAGGTGAAATGAAAGTGCAAGTCTCTCAGTTGTGTCCGACTCTTTGCAACTCCATGGACTAGTCCATGGAATTCTCTAGGCCAGAATACTGGAGTGGATAGCCATTCCTTTCTCCAGGGGATCTCCCCAACCCTGGGATCGAACCCAGGTCTCCTGCATTGCAGGTGAGTTCTTTACCAGCTGAGCCACAAGGGGGAGAGGGGTAGTCAGTGTTTCATGAGGACAGAGTTTCAATTTAGGAAGGTGAAAAATTTGCAAGATGGATGATGATGAGAGTTGCACAACAATGTGAATATTCTTAGTGCCACCGAGCTATACAGTTAAATGTGGTTAAAATAGTACAGTTTATATTATGTGACTTTTACCACAATAAAGCAAAAGCTATACAGAGAATGCACTCAAAAATACTGTACTCCACATGTCAGAATCTTACTGATGGAGAACAGATTAGTTGTTGCCAGGAGCAGGGCGATGATGGAGGGGAGAAGGTGGGGCGATCAAGAAAGGGCCACAGGAAAGAGGGCTGGAGGTGATGGAGTAGTAGCCAGGTGGATCTCCACAGGTAATATAGTGACATCCAACTAAACACACACAGTGTCAATGCCAGTTTTCTGAGTTTATAACAAACTCTAATTATATATGATGTAACCATTGGGAGACCCTGGGAGAAATGTGTCTCTACTATTTTTTGCTACTTCCTGTGCATGTATAATTATTTCAAAATGAAAAGGGTTTTTTTAAAGTGCTAAGTTAGACGAGCTAAACCAGAATTAAATGGCTACAAAAAGAAAGAGAGAAAGAAAGGAAGAACACATTCTATGTCAACACACCAGTGTAAAACCTCACAGTAATGGTTTGAATGTTAACATCACTGGCAAACATACCTAGAAAACTATGTCTTTCTATTCTGTAAGGCAGCCCTTAGTTAGAAAATGCCTTCTTGAATAAGCTTTTGATTCCTGTTCTTCTGTAATCTCATCAGGCTCTACTTCCTACCTTGTATCCGCCAGGATAGGCTAGGTTAAGATGCAGTTATAAGTAATCCCCAAATCTCACTGGCCTGATACGACAAACGTTTCTCTCTCTTTCATGTACACTGGGTTGTTTCGTATACACTGGGTTGTCTGGCATCATCCTTCAGATGCATCTTGCTGATGGAGGATGCAACTGGAGATGCAGGATTCTCTAGTGCCACTGATCACTGTGACAGAGGGAACGCAAAGGGTAAGCCACTTGTGGCTGCAGCTCCAGGCAAAGCTTTGGCTTCATTCTATGTGCAGTATCACCAGGGTCCATCACCAAGTCCTATGTTAATTTCTTCCTCAATTTGGTTCCATGCTGATTACTGTTGCCCGGGAAACATTGATAGGATAAATGGGGTCTATCCTTGTATGTGTGACTGATATCACTTCCATCCAAATCCTAAAAAGTAGATGAGGAAGGAATGTCTTGAAACACAAATTCAAGGCACTCTTACCATAAAGAAAGAAGGATTGATTCTGGGCAGGTAAGTAATACACATTCACTACAAAAAATAACTATGATAAATATTACATTACAAAGGGTAACTCTTCCAATAGAATAGAAGGCCCTTCATATCTGTAACAAGGAGGTATTTGATTATGCATTTCCTAGCATAGATTTTAGCCTGGAACATAGTAAGTAACCAAGAAATCTTTGCTGAAGAGCTGACTGAGTAAAGTAAGGAAAGAAAAAAGGAAGGAAGGAGATGAAGGGAGGGAAGAAGGGAGGAGACAGGGAGAAAGGAAATATAAAAGGAAGAAAAGAAATAGAAAATTGACCATTCATGATTGAATTAGACAGAATTGCATTTTTTTCATTTCGATGCCTAATTTTAGAAAACAAAAAATTAAAACAATGTTAGTAGAAAACAGAAAATATAACAATACGTTTAAGATATTTCATTTGAAATTAATCCGCTAAACTTACAACAATTGGTACATTATATCATTGGTTTAAAGCAGCAATTATTAAAGTGCCCTTCATTGAAAAACTGCCTTGAATAAACAAATAAAGCATCATGTTTGCAAGAGGAGCTACTGTGAATACTTTACTGCCTTGCAGTTTGCATGTAACAGCACAAATACAACACCCGTGGCGGATTCATGTTGATGTATGGCAAAACCAATACAGTATTGTAAAGTAAAATAAAGTAAACAAAAAGACAAAAAAAATAAAATAACTATAATCATTAATAATTCAAACATACTTTTATAAAATTGGTAACATTCACTAGAGGCTTCCCACAAAGGAAATGATGACAGTGAGATAAGAAGAAAAGCATATGAATCTTAGGCCCTTGAAAAGGATCTGTGAACAACCTAATATCCTTTGATTCTTTTCTGCTTACACTAGTCAAAAAGGATTTCATAGTTTGCAAGTAAGAACCCTGCAGGATGCAGCAGCGTTGGCGGGAGGAGGGAGCAGGGCCCGGCTCCCGGGGGACCTGAAACACCTAGGTCAGGCTTGTGCTCCTTGCTTCACATCCTTGCTTCTCTTTTTTCCTTCCTGAGGAAGGAGAACAAAGGAGGCAAAGACAGGGAAAGTATACCTTCCCGGGCATCATCAGGGGAATCCTTTTGTGTTTACATTCACTTAAATCTCAGCTACCACATTGAAGACAGTTTCCAAACGCTGGCCCCATGATGGAGTGTTGTTTTTACAGCAGCGACATGTCAATGCTGGTGCCACAGAGCAAACTGTTTATGCAGCGAGTCTTGTTCACGGCATTTGTGTGGAAGGAACACTGTCCTTACTGCTTTAAGGGCCTTCTCGTGGAGACGCTGACGGGAATTATACTGTACTTTAAACCAAACTTTACATTTTCAGAGGGGCAAACATATGCATTTGCTTGATTTAAGGGCAAGCACAAAAGGACTATTTTAAATGAAAGATCCATTTTATCTTGGGATCAGTAAAGCACGCTTTGACTTAACGTGAATTTAACTCAAGTGTGCAATTATAGGGTAGTTCGTGTAGAAGCTGGGCCTGACTAGTCCTTCCGCCCCTCTAAAAGTGAAGAACAGCAGTCATGCCTTACTGCTAGTTTACATTTAATGACACCTAAAGTATCTCAGGAAAATTGTTTGTCATTCTTAAACTGTTTTCTGCATTTCCACCAGTCGCTCGTGAATTTTATTGGTTGTAATTTCTTTCCCTCCACACTCAGAGAGATCTCACTGACACTGAACTTCTTGGAGGCCCCTCCAGTCTCCATCGTTGGTGACCATGATGCATAACCAATTGAGAGCTGATGGGCAGATGCCAGGGGTCCGCGCAACTCGGAGGGGCATCTTGTTTGGATCTGCTTTAAGGGCGCTGTGAGGATATAGCAGATCCATCCCCTCAGGACCAAGGCTCAGCTGGGTCCCTGCCGCGTGGCTGTTAGGAGCTGGACAGCCCAAGAGTGCCCCTCCTTGTCCTGCATCCCTGAGATTCAGAGTGGTAAATCCTCGGACCTCAGGTCCCAAGTCAGGACAGTTGAGAAAGGCATCTCATGTCTAGGGCTCCTGGAAGTGTGGCTGAGGCTTTGACTGTGACTGCACGCTCCCCTCTGCCCAGCACTGCTGTCTCCTGTCCTTCAGAGCTGTTGATTCATGTACCAAAAAGGCACTCTGTATGAATCTCGGTCTCTCTGTTTGCTTCCTGGAATGGGATCAAATGAATACATGCCATGGGTGGCCTGATTACATATAGGATCTAACTGTATCAGAATTCTTGTGTCTTGAAAATTTGAAACAAGAAACAAAGCAGGCAAGGGAATTGGTGATGGAGCAGAGAGTTTATGAATATAGGAAGAGGCATGGAGACACCTGGATTTAGCCATGTTTTAGAAAAATAAGCCAAAGTAATTTGCAAATAAAGAAAAAGAATAACTGGATCCACCAAGAGAGACAGTGATTGGAGAAGTCATGTATCCCAGACATAGAAAGTATCTGCCACTTTATGTCCCTGGAATTCTAGGCTCATATTACATATTTTAACAACAAATACCTATGAGATCCTATAACTACCCAACTGCTTCTCTTCACTTGAGTTAGCTTAAATCCATTTTTAATAGATATTTTGCAACCAAAATAGCTTTGAATAAAATGATATCCATAACATAAATTATGAGTTTAAATTTTTTGGAAAGCTCAAGGCAAAGAAAATATTCCATACTCTTTTGGGGTCAAAAGTTCACTGAACCGAAGATTCAGTGGCAGGTCATTTAAGAAGGACCATCACTCAGAAGAGCCAGTCCAGGATGGAAGAGGATGCAGAAGAGGAAAAAAGCAAGCAAAGGCACAGTTTTAGATGAAGCCCCAGATGTAGACAGATCTCAAAAGGAGTTCTGTGCAGGAAGGAAAGTACACTTTAGAGCTCATTCCACCACTGGCTGCAGATGGCACGTGTGTGTGTGTGTGTGTGTGTGTGCGCGCATGTGTGTGTTCTTGCCACGTGGAGGGACTTCTGCTAACACCCAGGCTTTCCATATGTGAAAGGCAGTGCAATGACCAAGAGCAAACCTCTAAACATAGCAAGTGTGAAAATGGGAGCTTGAGGATGATAGACAAAACCAGGAAAAGCAATCTGAGGAATTCTAGATGGGGCATCAAGAGTGAAACTGTTTTTCCAATGGAACAAAATACCAGATACAATTCTCAGAATTTGGAGAGACCACTCTGTTGGCTTTCTAAAAGCATGTCCACAACTTTTGCTATTCCTTGTGTTGCCATGTATATGGAGAGACTTTCTGTTCTACAAGCCTCTCATTAAGCACATCAAAATTATATTCCACAAAGCCACCCAATCCTGATCTGACTCAACTAGCCACCAATTAGGACAAAGTCGCCAAGAGGTCCAATGCAGTATGCTTTACCTCATAAACCAACTGCAGTTAATCGGTATTGATATTTAAACTATCCTGAGAAGCTGTACTGAGAAGAATCTTAAGGCCAGATTTAGTGGGGTGGGGGAGTTTTGATCGATTAGCAGTATCTTCCATAGGTTCAAGGTAGTGGAATAATATAGATTTGCCTGGTTACTTGTACTGCCTGTTGATTTGGGGTGGGTGGTTGGGGGTGTGGGGGTGTGGAGGAGGGAGTATTATCCCAGGGCAAGGAAAGCAAGGACAGACATAGAGGCTGGGAAAGTGTTTAGATGTTCAGATGACCTGTCTTCAAACTGCCTATGTGTCCTTTGGTGGCTCCTGATCTGAATCTAAGTCTTAATCTTTCTGCTCTTAGGTTCTCTAAAAAATCTTTCTTTCTCTTCCAAGCTCACTCCAAACCAAGGCATTTGCTCACATGCAAATCATCTTGTTATCATCACTGTTAAACTTCACACACAGTCTTAACATTCAAAAAAAAAAAAGGAAAAAAGAAGGAAAAGAGAAACTTAATTCTCTCTTTTGAGTCTGAGTATGGCTGAAAGTGGCATACTCATGAATATGGCTGGAATTTACAGTGACAGATTTTATTGGGCTCCAAAATCATTGCAGATGGTGACTGCAGTCGTGAAATTAAAAGGCTCTTGCTCCTTGGAAGGAAAGCTATGACAAACCTAGACAGCATATTAGAAAGAAGAGATAACACTTTGCTGACAAAGGTCCATACAGTCAAAGCTGTGCTTTTTGCAGTAGTCATGTACGGACGTGAGAGTTAGACATAAAGAAGGCTGAGCACTGAAGAACTGATGCTTTTGAACACTAGTCTTAGAGAAGATTCTTGAGATTCCCTTGGACTGCAAGGATATTAAACCAGTCAACCATAAAAGAAAACAGACCTGAAATATTCATTGCAAGGACTGATGCTGAAGCCCCAATACTTTGGCCACCTGATGCAGAGAGCCAGTTCACTGGAAAAGACCCTGATGCTGGAAAAGACTGAAGGCAAAGGAGAATGGGGCGGCAAAGGATGAGATGGTTAGATAGCACCATCAACTCAATGGACAAGAATCTGAGCAAACTCCAGGAGATTAAGGACAGAGGAGCCTAGTCCAGGGAGCTGCAGTCCAAGGAAACACACAGAGTTGGTTGGACATGACTTAGCTACTGAACAGCAACAAAATTCCGCAGTGTGACTTCAGGGTTTTTGGTTTTGTTCTGTTTTCTTTTTCCCAACCTGCTCTCTGTTGTGTGTCAGGCCCCTGGGGACCATACCCTGGAATAACATGTAGAAATAATTTCTAGAAGCTTTTAATCGAATAAGGGATATATCATGAAAACTAATGCTTGCCTTCGGATGTGCTAAAGGAAAACATGGGATCAGGGAAGTCATGAGCTGTTGCATCCTGGAGAAGTGAAGGACCAGGTAAGTCAAAATGCATGATTCTTACCCAGAAAAATTTAGTCTGCTTTATTTCAATGTAAATCCTTAGTTTGGGAAATGAGTCTTTTTGACATTTTAAAACATCCTAATTGAAATTTTCTTTTATATATCCTAGTTAAAGCAATTCCCTGTTCCAGAAACCAAGAATATTTCCATTTTAGAAAAGCAGTAATATGCAATGGCAAAAATAGTGATTTTTTAAATGAGCTTTGAGAATATTAAGGTTCTCAGGGAAGCCCACCCCTGCGAGCCTGGTGATATAACTGAGCCCTGTGTTTTGCACCTTTCACATATCCATCTCCCTTTCTCTGAGCACCAGCCAAAATCCTCCCCACCCAGTGGTCTTAATCTCCAGGGCTTTCAGTGCGTCTGCCCTTGACCTTTCTCTTTCCTCCCAACAGATGTGCTTATACCTGTATTTCCTAAACATCAGGGCTTGTTCCTTCATTTCAAATTACCCCACTTGTCTACTCCAACATGACTAGAGCCCTACAGCCATTTGGAACAGAGTTATATAAATCAAGATTAAATGAAGGCGTCTGAAAACCCTAGAATGATAACTCCGTTGTGTTGAATTTTCACCTTCCTATCGACCATAGACAGCTGAGATGTGGGTAGACACCTCATCATCCAAGGTCATAAAATGCCCTTCGTAGGGATGCAGGGATTTGAGGCACACCAGGGATTGTACACACCAGCACCCCAGAGCTCCAGGAGAAGATCTGCGGTTCACAGGGAGGAGAGCAAGCCACAGGAACCTAGAATCTTAAGGATGACACTCTAAAAAGACAGGGTTGGGTGTCAGAATAAAGATAGTGATTTGAATCCAGTTAATAACAAGATGATAATACTCTAACTATCATTATGCATGCATGCTAAATCAGTTCAGTCATGTCTGACTCTGTGTGACTCTATGGGCTGTATTCCACTAGGCTACTCTGTCCATGGGATTCTGCAGGCAAAAATACTGGAGCGGGTTGCCATGTGCTCCTCCAGGGGAATCTTCCTGAGCCAGGGATCAAACCCTCATCTCTTACACCTGCCTTGGCAGGCGGGTTCTTTACCACTAGTGCCACCTGGGAAGCCCAACTATCATTATATAACCATATAATTATTGTAATAAATATACCAATAGTATATAATTATATACTAATTATGGTAAGAATAATTGCTCATGTTTATTGTCTGCACAACAGCATTCCAGGCACTAAGCTAAGTGTTTTTCATGAGTTTTCTTCTGTAATCCTTAAATGAATTGGAAAGCTAAGGATTGTTGCTATTGTTCTCCTCTTCTTAGTAGAGGACTAAGATGAAAGAGGTGAAGTGACCATTCCGAGGTAGGCTGGCTGGTAATGGCTCTTGCTGGCGCTAAACATTTCTCTGTGGTCCTTGAGCCCTGACAGGAAATGTCTGTGCCTTTCACAGTAAGTCACTGGAAATACCTGCTTGGGGTGCAGAAGTTACTGTAGGAAGCATGTTTTCAGAACACAACAAAGAGAAGTAATGCTCAGACAGACACCGGAAGTCACTTTTATGGAAATCGGATGGGAGTGAGCAAGACAGGGAACACAGTTCCCCCTGAAAAACGCATTAAGAAAGTAGCTTTGAATGTGAAATGCAGATTTCTGAGCTTAAAAACACCTAACAGAGGCTCTTTCTTGCTGCCAGCCTTTCCTTAAGGGAAATAAAGCAATCCTATTTCTCATTTAGGTACAAAGGAGCAGAGGAAATGTTCTTAGAAATACAGTTTTAGCAAATTGACTCCCTATGGTAACATGTAATAAGGAACTCCTATGATGGGGAAAAAGTGAACGTTTTTCCTAATTAGAAAGAGTCCTTCCCCATGCTAGAACACTGAGAGTCAAGGGTAAAAAAAGTTAAGTGGCTCCGAAACTGGAAAAATATCTTTTTTTAGGTCTTAGAATCTTTCAGGTCTTCCCAAGTGGCACTGGTGGTAAAGAACTTGCCTGCAGATACAGGAGACATAAGAGAACCGGGTTCAATCCCTGCGTCGGGAAGATCCGCTGGAGGAGGAAATGGCAACCCACTCCAGTATTCTTGTTTGGAGAATCCCATGGACAGAAGGTCCTGGCAGGCTATAGTCCATAGGGTCGCACAGAGCTGGACACGACTGAAGCATAAACATATTATAGGGAAGAATATGGGAGAAGGCAATGGCACCCCACTCCAGTACTCCTGCCTGGAAAATCCCATGAACGGAGGAGCCTGGTAGGCTGCAGTCCATGGGGTCGCTGAGGGTCGGACACGACTGAGCAACTTCACTTTCACTTTTCACTTTCATGCGTTGGAGAAAGAAATGGCAACCCACTCCAGTGTTCTTGCCTGGAGAATCCCAGGGACGGGGTAGCCTGGTGAGCTGCCGACTATGAGGTCGCACAGAGTTGGACACGACTGAAGTGACTTAGCAGCAGCAGGGAAGAATTTGAGATCTTGTGAGAGACAACAATGGGAAAAATGTCAAATAGATAAACCTTGGATGCAAAATGTATTTCAAACACATGATCCAGTCTGTGCAGTTGATGCAGGACGAAATTGAGTTGCTTAAGATAAAACACAGAATTGAGAGTGTTTCGTCAAGGAAGGATTAAAAAGTGAATATTTTATGCCATTCAATTTAATTACTGTATGTATTGACATTTTTTATTTTGTTTACAGCTTTTTATGAAGTAAAAATGATACCAAGAAAGAAAGCTGCAAAGATTTAATGTATGAAATTTGATAGGGCTGAAGGTATTTATACACCCATGAAATGATCCCTATAATTAAAGTAATAGACATATTCATCAGCTCCAGAAGTTTCCTCCTTTTTTAAAAGATGAATATTTTGGAGCTTTACATTTATTTACATTGGGCATTTAAACATTTAAAGTCTTATCTATAATATTCTTGATTTATGCTCATATTTTAATTTACTTATTTGATTATTTATTCAATGATACATATTCATTGAGTATTCATTATGGGTCAGACACAGTACCAAGAAACATTTAGCATCTTTCAGTTCAGTTCAGTTTAGTCACTCAGTTGTGTCCGACTCTTTGCGACCTTATGAATCACAGCATGCCAGGCCTCCCTGTCCATCACCAACTCTCGGAGTTCACTCAAACTCACATCCATTGAGTCAGTGATGCCATCCAGCCATCTCATCCTCTGTCATCCCCTTCTCCTCCTGCTCCCAATCCCTCCCAGCATCAGAGTCTTTTCCAATGAGTCCTTTAGAAAACAATATTCTACACTGATCTCTTCTTTCTAGGCTTCACAATATTTTGCTATCATGTTCATGTATATTTTGCTATCACGTTCATATATGTGCAAGCAGGGTACATATGTGAGTGTGCACACATGGGTGTGTCTGCTCAGGTTCTCTAAGTGGAATGTTAACAAATCCACAAAGTCATGATGCAGTTTTTATTTCTTACTGCTGCTCCTGCAAAATACTGAGATTTCCTTGGCATAAGCAACACAACAGTGTGTGAGTGTAAAGTTGCCAAGATTTTTGAAGGGAGTTTTTCACAGCCAGTGCCTGTTTTTCACTGTGGTAGAAACCCTCTTTTTCCTCCTTCTCTTTGAGGTTTACAATTTTTCTCTGTTAATCTATGATAGAACTTTTGTGTTTAAATTGTGGGTCTTTAGTATTATTAGCTAGATTAGGTCTATCCATTGCTACAAAAGCTACACAGATACAAAATTAATTTCTTATATGACACAGAAGAAGGAAATATCTTCAATAACTTTTAAGGAAAATACAGGTGACTTTACTTTTGTATTACTGGCAGGTATCTAACTATGCATGATTGAGTGTTAATTCGGTTCAGTCACAGTCATGTCCCAACTCTTTGCCATCCCATGGACTTAGTCCAGTGGGCTTCTCTGTCCATGGGGATTCTCAAGGCAGGAATACTGGAGTGGGATGCCATGCCCTTCTCCAGAGGATCTTCCTGACCCAGGGATCAAACCCATGTCTCCAGTTCCTGAATTGAAGGCAAATTCTTTACCACTGAGCCACCAGGAAGCCCATCTAACTACAAAGCCATGAAAAGTCTGTATCACCAGATAGTTTAATCAACCTGATTTTTATTAAAATAAGAATAAAATGATATAAACAAACTTATGTACAAAGCAGAAATAAAGCCACAAACATACAAAACAAACTTATGCTTACCAAAGGAGAGAAAGGGAGAGGGATAAATTGGGAGACTGGGACTAACAGATATATAATAAATAGGTAACCAACAAAGACCTACTATACATCACAAGGAAATCTGCTCAGTATTTTGTAAGGGCCTATAAGGGAAAAGAATCTCANATGGACTTAGTCCAGTGGGCTTCTCTGTCCATGGGGATTCTCAAGGCAGGAATACTGGAGTGGGATGCCATGCCCTTCTCCAGAGGATCTTCCTGACCCAGGGATCAAACCCATGTCTCCAGTTCCTGAATTGAAGGCAAATTCTTTACCACTGAGCCAGCAGGAAGCCCATCTAACTACAAAGCCATGAAAAGTCTGTATCACCAGATAGTTTAATCAACCTGATTTTTATTAAAATAAGAATAAAATGATATAAACAAACTTATGTACAAAGCAGAAATAAAGCCACAAACATACAAAACAAACTTATGCTTACCAAAGGAGAGAAAGGGAGAGGGATAAATTGGGAGACTGGGACTAACAGATATATAATAAATAGGTAACCAACAAGGACCTACTATACATCACAAGGAAATCTGCTCAGTATTTTGTAAGGGCCTATAAGGGAAAAGAATCTCAAAGAGAATGCGTATATGTGTATGCATATGTGCTAAGTCACTTCAGTCATGTCTGACATTTTTTTTAATTTAATACTTTATTCTATTTTACAATACTGTATTGGTTTTGCCATACATTGACATGAATCAGCCACAGGTGTACACGATCTCCCAATGCCAAAGCCCCCTCCCACCTACCACCCCACACCATCTCCCCGGATCATCCTGTACACCAGCCCCAAGCAACCTGTATCCNGGTCCATGCACAGAATATAATATGAAGCTGTGACATTTGAAGTTTGGTATGAGCACTGTAAGCTTCACTTGGGCATTCTCTGGCATTGGCATTGCCAAAGAATGCTCAAACTACCACACAATTATACTCATCTCACACTCTAGCAAATTAATATCCAAAATTCTACAAGCTAGGCTTCAGCAGTATGTGAACCATGAACTTCCAGATGCTCAAGCTGGCTTTAGAAAAGATAGAGGAACCAGAGATCAAATTGCCAACATCCACTGGATAATAAAAAAGGCAAGAGAGTTCCAGAAAAGCATCTGTTTCTCCTTTATTGACTATGCCAAAGCCTTTGACTGTGTGGATCACAATAAACTGTGGAAAATTCTGAAAGAGATGGGAATACCAGACCACCTGACCTGGCTCTTGAGAAATCTGTCTGCAAGTCAGGAAACAAGAGATAGGACTGGACATGGAACAACAGACTGGTTCCAAATAGGAAAAGCAGTACATCAAGGCTGTATATTGTCACCCTGCTTATTTAACTTATATGCAGAGTACATCATGAGAAACATTGGACTGGAGGAAGCACAAGCTGGAATTAAGATTGCTGGGAGAAATATCAATAACCTTAGATATGCAGATGACACCACCCTTATGACAGAAAATGAAGAAGAACTAAAGAGCCTCTTGATGAAAGTGAAAAAGGAGAGTGAGAAAGTTGGCTTAAAGCTCAACATTCAGAAAACTAAGATCTTGGCCCTGGGATTCTCCAGGCAAGAACGCTGGAGTGAGTTGCCATTTCCTTCTCCAATGAAGAAAGTGAAAAGTGAAAGTGAAGTCACACAGTCGTGTCCAACTCTTAGCGACCCCATGGACTGCAGCCTACCAAGCTCCTCCATCCATGGGATTTTCCAGGCAAGAGTACTGGAGTGGGGTGCCATTGCCTCCTCCGATGACCAACCTAGACAGCATATTAAAAAGCAGAGAGATTCCTTTGCCAACAAAGGTCCATGTAGTCAAGGCTGTAGTTTTCCCAGTAGTCATGTATGGATGTGATAATTGGACTATAAAGAAAGCTGAGAGCCAAAGAATTGATGCTTTTGAACTGTGGTATTGGAGAAGAGTCTTGAGAGTCCCATGGACTGCAAGGAGATCCAACCAGTCCTTCCTAAAGGAGATCAGCCCTGGATCTCCTGAAGGCAGGAGGAGAAGGGGATGACAGAGGATGAGATGGTTGGATTACATCACCAACTCAATGAACATTAGTCTGAGTAAACTCTGGTATTTGATGATGGACAGGGAGGCCTGGCATACTGCTTTCCATGGAGTCACAAAGAGTCAGATGTGACTGAGAGACTGAACTGAAGTGAAGCTTCACTTGCAAAAGGGAATTCATGGGAAAGAAATGGGTAAGTTGTCTTCCATTATTTGAAGAAGAGAGTCTTCATGATTACAAAGGCCAAAACCTGAACTGACAAAAGGAAATTATAGGGAAATAGATTCATTTTTGAACCACCCAAAGGAATGTTTTCAAAGGAACTTTTCAGTGTAAGAGCATGGAGAAATCTCAGAGATCATCTAGTTTAAACTACTCACAGATCCATCATATGAAGAAAAGAGGGAGAAGTTTGTATAACACTCAGGTGATGTTTTAACACTGATTATTGTATTGAAGACTTGACTTTGAATATCATCTTTAACTGAATGATCATTTACATTCATAAACTGAAGTAATTATACATAGCTCTTCATTCTAGGAACCAGGTTTATAGTCAATTTGTTATGCAAACAAAAAGGAAATCTAGTGGATTTGGGGGAGGGTTGGTTTCTGAGAAATAACAGGAATTTGCATCTATACTAATATCAGGGCTCTATCTAAGTACTTAACCACATTTACTCCTAATAAAATGGCTATGAATTGTCTCATAGATCAACTGGAACTATGAATACTTTAAAAGTAATTTGAATGTTGGCTTTTAAATTTATTTATTCAAAAATTATTGAACAAGTATTGGATGTGAGAACTTCAGGTGGTTATTGAAACTACTGTTGAATTTAATTCTATGGGGTAATTGACAGCTGCTTATGAACCTTGAGGAGGAAAAGGGTTGGACTAGAAGATTCAAGTCATTCCTCATCAAAGCATCTCAAGATCTCTGAATCCAGAGGGTATCAGCTGTAACTGCCAGGTAAGTGGACACATTGAAGACTTTACACATCCTTCACCATGTCTGATAGAAATAGCAATTGTCTTCAATGAGGTGTCACGTCACACTGGTCAGAATGGCTATCATGAAAATGTCTACAAACTATAAGTGCTGGAGAGGATGTGGAGAAAAGGGAGCCCTCCTACACTGTTGGTGGGAATTGATACAGTAGCTATAGAGGACAGTACGGGAATTACTTAAAGGAGCTACTGTATAATCCTACAATCCCACTCCTGGGCATACATCTGAAGAAAACTCTTAATTCAAAAGGATACATGCACCCCAATGCCAATGGCAACACTATTTACAATAGCCAAGACATGGAAGCACTCAAAGTATCCATTGACAGGTGAATGGATAAAGAAGATGTGGTACATATTATACAGTGGAATACTACTAAGCCATAAAAAGGAATGGAATACTACCATTTGTGGCAACATGGATGGACCTGAAGATGATCATACTAAGTGAAGTAAGTCAGAGAAAGACAAACATCATAGATATCATTTATATATGGAATCTAAAAAAAAACTGATACAAAGAAACTTATTTACAAAGCAGAAATAGACTCACAAAGAAAATAAACTTAAGGTTATTGAAGGGGATGGGAGGAGGAGAGATAAATTAGGAATTTTGGATTAGCAGATATACACTACTATATATAAAATGGATAAACAACAGGGACATACTATGTAGCAATGGGAACTGTATTCAGTATCCTGTAATAACCTATGATGGTAAAGAATCTGAAAATAGATATGTATACACACACACACACACACACACACACACGTATGAATCATTTTGCTGTCACCTGAAACTAATACAAATTGTTATCAACTATACTTCAATACTAAAATGGTTATATACAAAAAGAAATAGCAATAGTTGGATGGATGTAGAAGGCTTCATGATCTGTTTTGATTCCAGGATTTGGCTGAGCACCCCTGGTCTAGATTTTCTGAAACAGACATTGGGCTGCAAAGACTCAGACATATGGCAAGTCTTTAATAGAATTCAAGAATAAAAATGAAGCTTACTTTATAGAGAAAAGAACATAGATTTTGTTTATTCACAGGCTAATTTTAAAAGAAAATGCAAATGCATGCACAGTAGTTTCCTTCTCCCAGGAAGAAAAACCAAATATGAACCTCCTAATTTTCTCCAAAAGTTTTTATACATCTGTGTGTGATATTGAGTAATTAGTCAGTCATGACATGTTCTCACTTCCCTACTCAATCTCCAGCTGCAAAAATTAAGATGAAAAACTCTCCATAAATGTAATCATTACAAAGTGTTGAAGCCGATTTGGATGAGAGACAGTTTAGATACAAGTCATTCAGATTTATTGCCATGCCAGTTGACTGCAGCAAGACACATGTCTTGTTATAGCAGTTTGTTTGCCTTTATTCCATGATGATGACACAGTATATTGTCAAAGTAGATACACGTTATGCAATACATGAAGAATTTGATTTAGCAAATTGCATACATTAAACCACCCAGATATATGATGTCAGTCAAAACTCATTGGGTGAATGATCAAGTGTTTCAGAAGAGTTCTAAAGATATTGACTATAGAATTGGTCAATATACATCTCTTTATCTTATGCTTTTTGTTTCTGGTAAGTTTCTTCTCAAGGTGGTCAAGTCCAGTAGCCTCTCAGTCTTCAGGGATTCCAGGAGCTAAGCTGGAAGCAATACCAGCTCCCTCCCTCCTGCTTCTGCTGAAATGCTAGCAAATCATGTTTTCAGATCACAGCTTTAGGAAAGAAAGCAAGGCATATCAAATACAGCCAATGAATTATTCATGTACTTCCTGCTTTCCTTGTAATATATTTTTTTCCAGATATGTATGACACGTACTTGCTGATCTCTGAATGTTCTGAAATTAAGACTGCCAGTCTGGAAATTTGGAAGATAAACCCTACCATACATACCATCATTTAAAAAAAAATAGCATCTCCATTAGGATATATTATTTCTGCTGCTGCTGCTAAGTTGCTTCAGTTGTGTCTGACTCTGTGCGACCCCATAGAGGGCAGCGCACCAGGCTCTGCCAGCCCTGGGATTCTCCAGACAAGAAGTCTGGAGTATGTTGCCATTTCCTTCTCCAATGCATGAAAGTGAAAAGTAAAAGTGAAGTTGCTCAGTCGTGTCTGACTCTAGTGCAGGTTAAATACAGAAAACCAGGAATACATCTTATTTTCTAAATTTTAGAGGGGATTGCACCTCAAAATTTGTCTATTGCTTACTATTATTATTAAATAAACATTTTAGTTATATCAGAAACTAGGTTATTTCATATAAATGATATTTTATTTACGTCTCTCTGTGATGTCATTGGAAGGGAAAGGAAAGTCGCTCAGTCATGTCGGACTCTTTGCAGCCCCATGGACTGCAGTCTATCAGGCTCCTCTGTCCATGGGATTTTCCAGGCAAGAGTACTGGAGCGGGGTGCCGTTGCCTTCTCCAAATGTCATTGGAACTAGTTGTCTACTGGTAAGTCCAACAGGTACTTCTGTACTAACACTGATCACTTTTCTTCCCCTAGAATTTTTTTGGTTATAGGAAACTTTTATAATGTTTAGTGGGTTGTCATGAATTTGACTTACATCTAACGTGTTATTTAAAATAATACAAAACACTTTAAACAGAGTTAAATTTTGCCCTTCTTAGTAAAATATTTACTTATTAAATGGATTGAAGACCATTAAAAATGTATAATAATTTATTTTCCCCAACAGGAGATAAAAAATACTTGTATAGAACTGTTTTCAACTTAGCTTAGAGAATAATTATAATTTTTCTACTTGAGTTCTGTGGAAAACCTGATCTCATAACAAATGAGAATAAGGTAATAGCTCATTTTTTCTTGACAAATGGGCAAAATATCCATCATACACCTAGTACTGAGTGGCATCGATAATTTAAAAAATTAAATCTGCAACAAGATTTAAAGACAGACTTCAAAAGCTTTTATAGGGTCATATAATATTTAGCTTGTAAGTATAAAATGGAAATAGTGTATTTCAGGAGCAAAAATACAAAAAAAGCAAAAATAAGTGATTGTTGGAGTCACTATAATTTACAATGTAAAACATTTTCTAATACTAAGATAATAACAGTAAAGGGGAACTTAATCTCAAAAACAAAATTCCAACAAAAGTTCATTTGTTAATGTCAACCAGTGAAAAGGATGTAGTTCCTGCTAAGTGAATGAGAGTTTAAGAGTGAAAGAGTTTATGACAAGCCTTAGGATAATTCCCATTCCAACCTCTCTTTACAGATACAGTACTAGAATAAAGTTCTATGCCTCCTCACAAGTACAGCTAACTTTAAAGAGAAGTGGTCAGAGGAGGTGGCATCATCCTCCCTTTATTGTGAGTAGAAGATCAAGGGGCAATGGTTTCTGAAGAATCAGATGAAACGTAGACACNGATACAGTACTAGAATAAAGTTCTATGTCTCCTCACAAGTACAGCTAACTTAAAGAGAAGTGGTCAGAGGAGGTAGCATCATCCTCCCTTTATTGTGAGTAGAAGATCAAGGGGCAATGGTTTCTGAAGAATCAGAAGAAACGTTAACCCTGGAGAGTGGGAACTGATGCCCTTAAATGAAAGAATAACCTCAAGCTCTTTGCACTGAATCTGGAATAAGAGTTGAAACCTACTGGTCTTCTTTCTCCACTCCATGAAGAGTGGATGCTTCTCTCAGAATGAATCCCAGCAGGAGATATTTTATGAGAGGGCTGAGCAGAATTCCTTCATCAGTAATACACTGTTTTGATTACTGTAGCTTTGCAGTATTTTCTGAAGTAATGCTTCTTGTTTTGTTCTTTCTCATCAGGATTGCTTTTGCAATTCATATAACTGGGGATTATTTGTTCTAATTCTGTGAAAAATGTCATGGGTAATCTGATAGGGATTACATTAAATCTATATATTGCTTTGAGTGGTATTGTCATTTTAACAATATTAAATCTTCCAATCCAAGAGCATGGGATATTTTTCCATTTCTTTGAACTATCTTTAGTTTTCTTCATTAATGTTTTGTAGTTCTCAACATACATGTCTTTCACCTCCTTGGTGAGGTTTATTCCTAAGTATTTTATTTTATTTTTTGATGTGATTTTAAAAGGGATTTTTTATTTACATTCTTCTACTGATGCCATCGAAAAGAATGAAATAATGCTATTTTGCAGCAACATGGTAGACCTAGAGATTATCATACTAAATGAAGTAACTCAAAAAGAGAAATATAAATACCATACTATATCATTCACATGTAGAATTTAAAACATGATACAAATCAACATAGCTATGAAACAAAAAGACTTACAGACATAGGGAACAGACTTGTGGTTGTCAAGGAGTAAGGAGTTGGGGTAGGGGAGGAGCGGGAGTTTGGAATTAGCAGATGCAAATTATTACATATTAAATTGATACACAACAAAGTCCTACTCTATAACACAGTGGGTTTGTTTTGTGATAAACAAGAATGAAGAAAAATATAAAAAATATACATATATATATATATGAATCACTTTGCTGTAGAGCAGAAAGTAATATAACATGTATATCAAATATACTTCATTAAAATTTTTAAAAAATGGTTTCACATTTCTCCAATTGCTCTCAATCTCCTTCCTCCACAAGAGATAGACAGTTAAATTGAATAAATATTTTTAATTTAATATTTTGGCTGTGCCACATGCCCTGAGAAGGAATAGAACCTGCACTGCTTGCAGTGAAATCCTAACCACTGGACCACCAGGAAAGCCCCTAAATCAAATACAATATCTAATCCTCAAATTATAATTCTATTTTAGAAAACTAAAAATGGAATCAAGGATTTATCCATACCACACTGAGTGAACAGTATTATGGATGTAATCTATGCATTATGTAAATTTGCAGATGAAAATTTCCCTAAGTGTCTTAAGTTATGGAAGAGTTCATTAAAAGCTAAATGTTAAACATTTAAAGTAAATGTTTCAATGTTTTATATTAGTTAAATGTTTATTAAACCATAAAATTATTAATAAACAACAATGAGACTATTACTGAAAAGGTAGACCACATTATCTGGGAGCTTACTTTCCCTTCTTAATAGAAAAATGATAGATGCTCACTGGAATAGAAGCAAATGCTTTGCAAAGGATTCTACGCTTTTAATATGTTTTTAATAACATTTTTTCACAGCTTTAGAGAGATCATTTAGAAAGGTTGTATCTTATATTGATGAAACATTTTCCAGACATTTTCAAACATTTCAAGTTTTTGTCTATAAGTTGCAAAGTGAAAGTATGTATAAAAATTTCCTGGAGATATAGCACATATGATACGACCTCCTTGCAAAGAAAATAATACCTACTAGTCTCATTTGCCAAATAGCACTGCATAACAAATACCCTCAAGATCCCTGTAAGATTCTTGCTTACAGCAAGAATGATTTATTTCTCAGTCAAGTGTGTGTGGGTTTTCTGGAATCTGTAGAACTTGACCCCACGGTGGGAACTGGGTTCAGAACAGCAGCAGGACCTCTGAGTCCACTGTGCTCTCTGGGGCACACTCTGCTCATGGTGATGGCAGCAAAGACAGCAAATATCTGTACCAGCATATGACACCCATCACAGGCATTATATTTCCATCTTGTAGGTTACAGCAAGCCATGGCAAAGACCACATTCTGATAGAAACACACACCTCAAAACGAGTAGACATCAGCTACTACTACCAGGAACAAAACTGAGCCCAGAAATGCCATTTAATTACTGTATNTGGTGATGGCAGCAAAGACAGCAAATATCTGTACCAGCATATGACACCCATCACAGGCATTATATTTCCATCTTGTAGGTTACAGCAAGCCATGGCAAAGACCACATTCTGATAGAAACACACACCTCAAAAGGAGTAGACATCAGCTACTACTACCAGGAACAAAACCGAGACCAGAAATGCCATTTAATTACTGTATGTTTATCTACGCACGGACATGCATCGATAGACATGGTGGGGAACGTGGTGATAAACTTTTGGATTTTTTTTTTTACTTTATTCCTTGCTCTTTTTGAGGGGNCTACCAGGAACAAAACTGAGCCCAGAAATGCCATTTAATTACTGTATGTTTATCGACGCACGGACATGCGTCGATAAACATGGTGGGGAACGTGGTGATAAACTTTTGGATTTTTTTTTTTTTTACTTTATTCCTTGCTCTTTTTGAGGGGGAGAGGGATTTTATTTCTTAAACACAGCAGTACATAATTTAAAAATTTACTGCTGTCATAATTTCTTAGAATGATTTCATTGAGATATAATTCAAATACAAATATTTCACCATTTTGAAGCGTAGAGTTCAGTGGTCACCAGTATCTAATTTCAGAGTATTTTCATCACTCCAAAGGGAAAAGCTGTCCTCATTAGCAGCACTGCCCTTTTACCCACTTCTACAGCCACTGGCAAAACACTTGTCAAATTTCTTTCTGTATAGATTAGTCAGTCCCGACCATTGCATATAAATGTAGTCTTACATTTTATGGTCTTTTGTGAAAGGCTTTTTCTACCTAGCACCATGTTTTCAGGGTTCATCCAGGTTGCAATGTATCAATACTTCATTACTTTTTAATTTTTATTGTGTAACATTCTATTGAATAGATACACTCTGCTTTGTTTACTTATTAGTTGATGGACATTTGGGTGGTTTCTATTTTTTTTTTTTTACTATAATGAAAAATGTTCCTATGAACAATCATGTGTGGGGATTTTCCATTTTCTTGAGTATATATCTGGGGGTAGAATTACTAATTCATATATTTACTCTGGATTTAAGGTTTTGAAGAACTGAATCACTGTTTTCAAAGTTGCTACAGTAGTTTACAATCTGACCAGCACGTATAGGGTTCCAGTCTCTCCACATCCTCATCAACACCTACTACTATCTGTCGCTTTGATTCTAGCTGTTTCACTGGATGTAAAGCAGCTGGCTCATGATTTTAATTTGCATTTCCATAATAACTAGTAATGTCGCCTATCTTCTCATGTGTATATTTGCCACTTGAGAAATGGGTATTCAAGCACTCTGTTCATTTTTCTATTGAATGATCTTTTTATTGTTAAGTCATGAGTTCTTTATATATTTTAAATATCAATATAAGATCTTAATCAGATATTAAAGGCCTCTGTGGTAGCTCAGAGGGTAAAGCATCTGCCTGCAATGTGAGAGACCTGGGTTCGATCCCTGGGTCTGCAAAATCCCCTGGAGAAGGGAAAGGCAACCCACTCCAGTATTCTGGCCTGGAGAATTCCATGGACAGAGGAGCTTGGCAGGCTACAGTGCATGGTGTGCAAAAAGTCAGACACAACTGAGCAACTGAACATGTGCACAATATACATGAATGGAAAATATTTTTTCATGTTATATGGTTTGTCTTCTCATTTTCCTAATAATGTCCTTTGAAGCACAGAGGTTTTAGTTTAATAATGTCATTTTTCTTTTGTTACATGTGTTTTTGGTGTGTATCTGAGACATGACCAATCACCTAAAGTCATTAGAAATTTCTCCTGTATGTGTTTCTAAGTATATCATACTTTTACCTCTTACATTTAGGTCTTTGATTCATTTTTGACTTAATATCTATACATGGTAGGAGGTAAAGGTTCACATTTATTCTTTTGCATATGGATATCTAGGGGTCCTGGCACTATTTGTTGAAAAGAATACCTTGTCCCCATCAAGCTGTCCTTGGTAGCATTGTCAAAATCAATTGAGCATAAATGTGAGAGTTTATTTCTGGACTCTCAGTTATCTGCATGTCTAAATTATTAGCCTTACCACACTATTTTTATTGTTTCACAGTAAGTTTTGAGATTGGAAACTGTGAGTACTCCAAGTTTATAGCTGTTTTTCAAGATTTCTTAGCTATTTTGGGTCCTTTGCATTTCCATGAATATTAAGATCTGCTTTCCTGTTTCTTTAAAATGGTAGCTGGGGAGTACATACCTATTTTTAAAACAATGAAGTTATTAATCTTAATAGCTATCCTCCCTATGAAACTACTAAGTCTCTTTCTTAAATTGTGTATGCTGCTGCTGCTAAGTTGCTTCAGTCGTGTCTGACTCTGTGTGACCCCATAGACCACAGTCCACCAGGCTCTTCTGTCCGTGGGATTCTCCAGCCAAGAATACTGGAGAGGGTTGCCATTTCCTTCTCCTAAATTTTGTATAGATTTATACTAAATAAAATTACTATAATAGCTCAGAAGTTACAAAGAAATTGCATTTAATGTAAGTGGCCAGGCAAATGCTTTCTGAAGCAGAGTACAAAATATAATTAACATTTTAATACACATGGGAGGACATTATTGAAATAGATGTGCACAGGAACAGTGCTCCATAGATAGTGCTAGCATGCACAGAGAACAGACTTGTGGTTGCCAAGGGGGAGGAGGAGTAGGGGAGGGGTGGATTAGGGGTAGCAAACTTACATACAGGATGGATAAACAAGGTCCTATTGTATAGCACAGAGAATTATATTCAATACCCTATGATAAACTATGATGAAAAAAAATATGAAGAAGAATGGATAGATATGTATAACTGAGGCACTTTGCTGTATACCTGAAAATAACATGACATTGCAAATCAACTATACTTCAATTTAAAGAAAAAGCTGGAAATGTTGGATTAAATGCAATTCCACAGGTCACAGCTATCACGTTTCATAGTGTGTTTATAAGTCTAATAAAAGTGGTCAAATGGCCAGATGGAGACCTGGTAGACTTTCCAGGACAGCAGCCAAGCTGTGTCTAGTCAGCCTCCAAGTTGCTGGGACAAAATTATGGTAAGAAGTCAATAATACAGAGCAGGTATTTTCACTTTGTCTTTCATGTGGGTGGGTGCAGGGTAGGACTGTCAGGCGGGAAAGTGCTTGAAAGGCTATTGCCTGGAAGAGCCTGGGACCTAGATGAGCCCCAGGTAAGTTCAAAGGCATGGCTCAAGTGCTGAAGACACCATCCTGCCTTGAGATCTACTTCTAAAACACAGGCCCACATCTTGATGTGTGCCATGTTAGGTATGTGGATCCACGTGCTAGAGGGGTCTGGGCTCACGCCTTCTAGTATTAGCCACTGAAAATGCAAAGACAGGAGTAGGAAGTTATACTTTTCCATTTCATACCACCATCTAATCTGTCATCAAGCATTTCATTAATCACACACAACTCCAAGTCACTTCCAACTTAATTTACCACTAATCAGTATCAAGATAACTGAGAAAAAGAAAACTACTGCTCAAAAGCACAGGAGTCCAGAGGCAGGAAAGCCTCACCAGAAATGCTCACTTTTCTGCCTGTCTTTTGAACTGATTTCACCTTTTGCAAAATAAAAATCATGGTGACACAAATCTTGCAAACACACACTCAGTTTCTCCCCAAAATAGCTGCATTCTTTTATTTGGTGATTCAATACATTTTTAATTCCAATAGTCACCACATAACCTAGGCACAAGATTCAGCATTGTACAAGCGAAAGATTTGACTGATTTTTTTTCAATTGCCAAAGAGTACAATAAGTGAATTGATTAAAGGATATACTTCTGTACATAAAAATATTCATGTATTTATACAAGTGTATGGAACAGAGTTTAAAGATAATCTAACCAGAACATCACAATAAATAGGATGTGTTCCTATAGGACAGCCGAGCATGCTTTGTCAGGAAGTTGTCAAGTCTCTTATTCTCAAGGTGCTTTATGAACTTCTGAGCTGGGCTCACATTTCCCTAAATAAGGGTTAGAGGTTAGTAACGCCTGGACCTGGATGTCTCTGGGGGTATTCTGCTTTTTACTTGCATCCCAGTAAGAGGAGTTGAAGACATCATTATTTATTTTCCAAGAGTCTTTGCAATTTACCAAATTCTATCCATTTCCCAATTAACATTTGAAAAAGCAGATTGATCTAAGCTCTAGCACCATACAAGAAGGAAATACATGTATTTTTGTCAGAGCAACAATATTTTATATCATCTTCGTCCCTCTGGCTATAACAATTCTGTTTAGAAAATTTTACCAAGCTAAAAATAGTTGATCTAGGATGTCATAAAAAAGAATATTAAATACCTTTGGTAAAAATAGATATATTTAACAAGATTAGAAAAGCAAACAGTTATAATGTCAAAAGGAGACTATAAAAAATGTACACAATAAAACAAATAAACCAACTTATAAAGTGAAGATAAGGCCACTCTTCTCAGGTTTGTCTGTTCCAAACCATGCATGGAAGTCTCTTCTTCTAAATGGTAGAAAGCTGATTAAGAAATATGGAATATCCAGTCTCTCCTATCAGTATGACAAGTTTAATTCATGGCAACACAGTTCCTTTTTAAAACCCATGTTGGTAGAACTTAGAACACTCTTATACATGTGACTAGAAGAAACAATCCGAGATTTCTGTGATTTTAGCCCCAAAGCACGGGGCTTAGAGTTAAGCAAGGCGACAGAACCAAGGGCTCACAGGCAGTGTTTCCTGTGCTGACATGAACCTAGGCCACATCCAGACAAGAGACACAATGCAGCCGAGGGCGCTCATAGGGACTTTGCAACTAACTAGAAATCTACAAGGTTCATTCCTTTCCCCGGCGAGGACGTTCCTCTTGTCGTGGGGCCTCATCTCCAAACAGCCGTTGCACAACCCCTAATTCTGCCCGGTGTCTCCTCTCTCAGAACACGCTGTAAATCCTGAAGATGAAAGGGCTCTGGAGCCAACAGCCAGGACTGTGGATGGAGATAAGGCACAAGTTCCGTCGCAGAGGCAGCCCTGAGCCACCGCGAGGCATTATCCCCCAGGGTTCCCCCTGCACACGCAGTCACACTCCTCATGGTGCTCAAGGGCCACGTCCGTGAGTGACTTATGCAGCCCCCGGACGCCTGTCTTGGGTCTCAACTGAAGGACCTGAAAGGGAACAAAGGAAACCACCTTTAAAATCAGGCCATGTCTGCAACTTGTGATTTCATGGACAGGAATGATTTCAGAACAGAATCTCGGGGCCCCACAATGACTTAACACATTTTAATTTATACTCCTGAAGGCATTCTGAACATATTCCCCCACCCTTCAAAGAAATCACAAATGATTATCATCTTTTCATGAAAGGAAAGACCTTTTCCTACCAACAATTAGGAAGGAGGCTGCTCAGAATAAATAGACTTGTGGTTGCCAAGGGAGAGAGGGACAGGTGAGGGAATGGATTGGGACTTTGGGATTAGCAGATGCAAACTAGAATATATAGAGTGGATAAACAACAATATCCTACTGTACTGCAGAGGGAACCATAATCAATATCTTGCTATAAACCATAATGGAAAAGAATATGAAAAATAATATATATGTATATGTATAACTGAGTGACTGCCATACAGCAGAAATTAACACAACATTGGAAATCAATTATACTTTAATAAAATAAATTTTCAAAAAAGAATAGTCCTTACATTGAAAGATTCACTATGCCCTCTTTCCTGTAACCATTTAATCATAATCAGAGGTAATTTCACCTTCTTTAGGTGTTTTGGAAACCACTGCTGAACAATTTGTTTTTCTGTTTGTTGTTTTCTTTCATTCATTTATTCACATGCTTAGCAAATATTTATCCTTGGAGCATGGCAGGCAAGTACCGAGATGCTGTGAAAAGAAACCTGACCGTCTGCAGCTGAGTCTACTCAATTATGCTGCTCATTAACGTGCTTGGCTACACGTCAAGTTCTCTGTAAACTTGATGAGATGGATTAGATGTACTTCGTTGACAACAGCTCCGTCACAGTTAACTTTCTGCAGCTGGGTCCTACTGTGTCGTGTACAGTTGGCAAGAAAAACAAGAATGCCTCTATTAAATGAAGTTATTTGCAATTTGGATGGTTGAGATTTTAAACCAGAAATACAGCAAAACAGACACTGATACTAAACACACCCTTTTCAAACTGTGATGAAAGGATACAGCTATGTACTCTATACGTGATTCTCTGACATATTTGATTAGAACTAACTACTCAACGTATATTACATTTTAGGTCTTATAACAGAAATGATACAACGTTTTAGAAACTATGTGGCTTTGGCTTATGAACAGAGCACAGAATAACGTGAGGTTGTGTAGTTTGCTCTCTGGGTCTCACACAGATAACTTTGCAGAGCAACTTCTGAAAGATACCATTCTGGAAATATTCATTAATCCAAAATGGCACAAATCAGGTTTCACAGGGGCTTCCCAGGTTGCTCAGTGGTAAAGAACCTACCTGCCAATGCAGGAGACTTGGGTCTGGGAAGATCCCCTGGAGAAGGAAATGGCAACCCTCTCCAGGATTCTTGCCTGGATAATCCCATGGACAGAGGAGCCTGGCAGGTTACAGTTCATGGGGTCGCAAAGAGTTGGACATGACTTGGTAACTAAACAACAACTGGTTTTATGACAGTTTTACTTAAATATTTAAAAATGAAAGACAAAGAATCATCCTCCCTTTGGAGTATCTGGTCATATCAAAGGTTAATTAGCTGACATTTTTTTAATGCTTACTGGGTACCAGGTGATCTAATAGTTTTCACTAGAATTCTATGAAGTAATTTATAATTATTAGCCCTATTTTACACATGAGTGAACAGAAGCTTAGAGAGAATGAGCGACACAGTCACTATCTGTACTTTTGCCAAATGGGAATGATCACAATGATAGATAATAATTTCACCAAGACCCAGAACATTACTAGTCATATACTCTACTTATTTATTAACTTTCTTCCTAGAGAGATAAACTGCAAAGTCTTATGATAGCTATGAAAAATAGTAAACTTATGAAAAATAGTAAACTTTTAAAGTAGATTTTCTATGACACTTACAATTCTAGAGTGAAAACTATTCAGACTATTATTTTCATGTGAAACTTAATCCAGTGAGATGAATACAATATATGTGTTGGTATTGATCTCCTGCTTTTGACCAACATAAGGTGGCATGAAAACCAACTGCTTGTACGATGCTGGCACTATGCCTTATCATCACTCTTGACAAATGGCTTCTGGAATAAGGTCAAGTGGATTGATACATTGCAATATTGGCAATGTCTTTAATTCCTACATCCACTTATATACATTCTTCCAGTTGGCAGGGGAAAGAATGACCATGACTGGTAAGGGTTAGTAAGACCCCCATATACAGTTCTGACAGTCTACGTTATACCAGGCTACAACCCAACAACCGTTCCTCCCTCTGCAGAGCTTACACAAGATGCAGTCACCACATAATTGCCCCTTCTCCACCCCATCTTCATCTACCCATGCCTGTGGATATTTACAAAAGCAAAACAATCTCATAATGTTCCAAGGGTGTTCAGGTCTTGAATGTGGTGCACGTTTAATTAGTGTTTTCCCTCTTAATTCCCTTTGAAAGGTTGGACTTTAGAAGACAAAGAGAGACCTGGAAAATGACTAGCTGGTCCCAGATAATGTTAAAAGAGGTTACTGGTCTTTAGCACAGGGCTTATGATATAGGAAAATAAGTGAAGTAGAAGCATATCTCACAAAGGTGTTGAGGAAGAGATTCAAACTACAATTTTGACTGTGTGAAGAAATAATGCAAGGAAATGATAAAATTAGAGACTGTGGAGAGAAAAGATCAGGCCAGAAAGACCCATCAAGGAACAAATCACGTATACTGATGTCCCCAGTTCCAGGTCGCACAGAGCCTTGGGTGATGGGATATATCACTAGAGTAAGGCAACTGAGTGATATGATTATTTCCCTCTCCAAAAACAGATCTACACAAGAAAAGACTATGTGTTATGAAAAATGAAACTAGATGTATGAAGATATAAATAAGATGAAAGCCCATTAGGGTGACTAAGAATAGGGGAAAGGAGCGATATGCTTGTCAGAATATTTTACGAATGTTTTTGCCAGAAAGAAAATATCCTATCTCTGGGCAAAATTCATTAAGTCTTTATTGATTATTAAGTTTTTATTGATTATTAACTTCAGTTCAGTTCAGTCGCTCAGTTGTGTCCAACTCTTTGCGACCCCATGAATCCCAGCACTCCAGGCCTCCCTGTCCATCACCATCTCCGGGAGTTCACTCAGACTCACATCCATGGAGTCGGTGATGCCATCCAGCCATCTCATCCTCTGTCGTCCCCTCCTCCTCCTGCTCCCAATCCCTCCCAGCATCACAGTCTTTTCCAATGAGCCAACTTTTGGCCACATGAGGTGGCCAAAGTACTGGAGTTTCAGCTTTAGCATCATTCCTTCCAAAGAACACCCAGGGCTAATCTCCTTTAGAATGGACTGGTTGGATCTAATTGATTATTTGCCATAATCAAAGAATAAGGCTGGACAAGATGGAGGGGACAGAAATAAAGCTGAGTGGAAGTGTTAGTCACTCAGTCACGTCCAACTCTTCGCAAACCCACAGACTGTAGCCCACCAAGCTCCACTGTCCATGGGTTCTTCAGGCAAGAATACTGGAGGAGGCAGCCATTCCCTTCTCCAGGAGATCTTCCTGAACCAGGGATTAAACCTGGCTCACCTGCATTGCAGGCGGATTCTTTACTGTCTGAGTCACTAGAGAATGCTGAGTGAGACAAGGGGCAGTATATATGGATGGCTGGAAATGTGCCAGACCTCATTCTAGGTATTTGTAAGCATCAGCTCCTTGACTCCTCATAATGAGGCGTGAAGGCTTACAGCTCACATCACAAATGAAGAACCTGAGGGGCCAGGGATTAAGCAATTAGCTCCAAGTCACACAGCCTTGGATTCCCTGCACTTGAGCCCTGCATTGTAATATGATCTTTATTCTTAGTTCTCAATTTGGGAGAAACAAATACAAAGTAATGACAGTTCTTTAACAGAAATATCTTTACAGTTGCACACATGCAGGGGGATGAACTATAGCTACGCTAGGATTGACAGGAAACCAAAAAGCGATTCAAGAAAGTTGTAACATCTAGGTTTACACATACATAAAGAACCCCTGTCTTGCTTTTCTGAAAAATTTGTTTTTTGGAGACAGAGAAATTAAGAAAACATTTTTTGTTTTTGGCTAAAATGGCTTCAAATAAAGAATATCTGATTTTAGATGCAAAAGCAATAAAAATCTAATTTGATAATATTTTGTCAAAATATATTTTTAAGTTTGTGAAAACCCAATGAAAATATTAAAGGAAGTCAAAAGAGAGACTTATTCAGTTATATTTGTCGTGACACAAATAGATATACTTCAGCTTAATATGTAGGCAAGCTGCATAAAAGAACTGGATGAAAGAGAGAAAAAGTAAAACGTTTTAAACTCTGTCTTTGCTTCTGCTTTGTCCATGACGTAGAATAATCTTTAAACTGAAAACTGGATCAAGAATCATCAAAATAAATGAAAGCCTTCACTTTAAATAAATCTCTAGATCGTGATTAATCGTATTCAATAACAATGATTTTAGAAATGTTATGTTACGTTTTTGAAAAAGTTCATTTATTTAGAAGTAATACTAAATTTACTAGCCTCAGAACATACAAAGTATAAGGCTGAGAAAAATTTAGGGCTCAGGAACTATGAATTACACCAAACAAATAATCTTTCTTCATAGGTTAATTTGATTGCTTAAAAAAAATAGTTATCAAAGAAAATTTTATAATTCCAACAAAACATTGAAATAATTAAGACAGGATTAGGTTGGCCATATCTGTAGAAATATGGACTAGGTAACTGTATAATTATGTCTGTGCACATACACATTAGAGATATTTGTGGGAAATGTACTCCATGATCTTCAGTTCAGTTCAGTTCAGTTCAGTCGCTCAGTCGTGTCCGACTCTTTGCGACCCCATGAATCGCAGCACGCCAGGCCTCCCTGTCCATCACCATCTCCTGGAGTTCACTCAGACTCACGTTCATCGAGTCAGTGATGCCATCCAGCCATCTCTTTCTCGGTCGTCCCCTTCTCCTCCTGCCCCCAATCCCTCCCAGCATCAGAGTCTTTTCCAATGAGTCAACTCTTCACATGAGGTGCCCAAAGTACTGGANTCAGGTCTTGAATGTGGTGCACGTTTAATTAGTGTTTTCCCTCTTAATTCCCTTTGAAAGGTTGGACTTTAGAAGACAAAGAGAGACCTGGAAAATGACTAGCTGGTCCCAGATAATGTTAAAAGAGGTTACTGGTCTTTAGCACAGGGCTTATGATATAGGAAAATAAGTGAAGTAGAAGCATATCTCACAAAGGTGTTGAGGAAGAGATTCAAACTACAATTTTGACTGTGTGAAGAAATAATGCAAGGAAATGCTAAAATTAGAGACTGTGGAGAGAAAAGATCAGGCCAGAAAGACCCATCAAGGAACAAATCACGTATACTGATGTCCCCAGTTCCAGGTCGCACAGAGCCTTGGGTGATGGGATATATCACTAGAGTAAGGCAACTGAGTGATATGATTATTTCCCTCTCCAAAAACAGATCTACACAAGAAAAGACTATGTGTTATGAAAAATGAAACTAGATGTATGAAGATATAAACAAGATGAAAGCCCATTAGGGTGACTAAGAATAGGGGAGAAGAGCGATATGCTTGTCAGAATATTTTAAGAATGTTTTTGCCAGAAAGAAAATATCCTATCTCTGGGCAAAATTCATTGTCTTTATTGATTATTAAGTTTTTATTGATTATTAAGTTCAGTTCAGTTCAGTCGCTCAGTTGTGTCCAACTCTTTGCGACCCCATGAATCCCAGCACTCCAGGCCTCCCTGTCCATCACCATCTCCGGGAGTTCACTCAGACTCACATCCATGGAGTCGGTGATGCCATCCAGCCATCTCATCCTCTGTCGTCCCCTCCTCCTTCTGCTCCCAATCCCTCCCAGCATCACAGTCTTTTCCAATGAGTCAACTTTTGGCCACATGAGGTGGCCAAAGTATTGGAGTTTCAGCTTTAGCATCATTCCTTCCAAAGAACACCCAGGGCTAATCTCCTTTAGAATGGACTGGTTGGATCTAATTGATTATTTGCCATAATCAAAGAATAAGGCTGGACAAGATGGAGGGGACAGAAATAAAGCTGAGTGGAAGTGTTAGTCACTCAGTCACGTCCAACTCTTCGCAAACCCACAGACTGTAGCCCACCAAGCTCCACTGTCCATGGGTTCTTCAGGCAAGAATACTGGAGTAGGCAGCCATTCCCTTCTCCAGGAGATCTTCCTGAACCAGGGATTAAACCTGGCTCACCTGCATTGCAGGCAGATTCTTTACTGTCTGAGTCACCAGAGAATGCTGAGTGAGACAAGGGGCAGTATATATGGATGGCTGGAAATGTGCCAGACCTCATTCTAGGTATTTGTAAGCATCAGCTCCTTGACTCCTCATAATGAGGCGTGAAGGCTTACAGCTCACATCACAAATGAAGAACCTGAGGGGCCAGGGATTAAGCAATTAGCTCCAAGTCACACAGCCTTGGATTCCCTGCACTTGAGCCCTGCATTGTAATATGATCTTTATTCTTAGTTCTCAATTTGGGAGAAACAAATACAAAGTAATGACAGTTCTCTAACAGAAATATCTTTACAGTTGCACACATGCAGGGGGATGAACTACAGCTACGCTAGGATTGACAGGAAACCAAAAAGCGATTCAAGAAAGTTGTAACATCTAGGTTTACACATACATAAAGAACCCCTGTCTTGCTTTTCTGAAAAATTTGTTTTTTGGAGACAGAGAAATTAAGAAAACATTTTTTGTTTTTGGCTAAAATGGCTTCAAATAAAGAATATCTGATTTTAGATGCAAAAGCAATAAAAATCTAATTTGATAATATTTTGTCAAAATATATTTTTAAGTTTGTGAAAACCCAATGAAAATATTAAAGGAAGTCAAAAGAGGGACTTATTCAGTTATATTTGTCGTGACACAAATAGATATACTTCAGCTTAATATGTAGGCAAGCTGCATAAAAGAACTGGATGAAAGAGAGAAAAAGTAAAACGTTTTAAACTCTGTCTTTGCTTCTGCTTTGTCCATGACGTAGAATAATCTTTAAACTGAAAACTGGATCAAGAATCATCAAAATAAATGAAAGCCTTCACTTTAAATAAATCTCTAGATCNAATATGTAGGCAAGCTGCATAAAAGAACTGGATGAAAGAGAGAAAAAGTAAAATGTTTTAAACTCTGTCTTTGCTTCTGCTTTGTCCATGAAGTAGAATAATCTTTAAACTGAAAACTGGATCAAGGATCATCAAAATAAATGAAAGCCTTCACTTTAAATAAGTCTCTAGATCTTGATTAATGGTATTCAATAACAATGACTTTAGAAATGTTATGTTATGTTTTTGAAAAAGTTCATTTATTTAGAAGTAATACTAAATTTACTAGCCTCAGAACATACAAAGTATAAGGCTGAGAAAAATTTAGGGCTCAGGAACTATGAATTACACCAAACAAATAATCTTTCTTCATAGGTTAATTTGATTGCTTAAAAAAAATAGTTATCAAAGAAAATTTTATAATTCCAACAAAACATTGAAATAATTAAGACAGGATTAGGTTGGCCATATCTGTAGAAATATGGACTAGGTAACTGTATAATTATGTCTGTGCACATACACATTAGAGATATTTGTGGGAAATGTACTCCATGATCTTCAGTTCAGTTCAGTTCAGTTCAGTCGCTCAGTCGTGTCCGACTCTTTGCGACCCCATGAATCGCAGCACGCCAGGCCTCCCTGTCCACCACCATCTCCTGGAGTTCACTCAGACTCACGTTCATCGAGTCAGTGATGCCATCCAGCCATCTCTTTCTCGGTCGTCCCCTTCTCCTCCTGCCCCCAATCCCTCCCAGCATCAGAGTCTTTTCCAATGAGTCAACTCTTCACATGAGGTGCCCAAAGTACTGGAGTTTCAGCTTCAGCATCGTTACTTCCGAAGAACACGCAGGGCTAATATCCTTCAGAATGGACTGATTGGATCTCCGTGCAGTCCAAGACTCTCAAGAGTCTTCTCCAACACCACAGTTCAAAAGCATCAATTGTTCGGCGCTCAGCCTTCTTCACAGTCCAACTCTCACATCCATACATGACCACAGGAAAAACCATAGCCTTGACTAGATGGACCTTAGTCAGCAAGGTGATGTCTCTGCTTTTGAATATGCTATCTAGGTTGGTCATAACTTTTCTTCTAAGGAGTAAGCTTACAACTAGATAAAGACTCACAGTTGTAAGTGTGGACATATAGGTAGCGCACACAATCAACTCCACCTGAAGGCTGGAGAGGATGAATCCATGCCCTTCTGAAGAGCAGCAGTGCAGAAGCTCTGCCCATGACCCTTTCCCAGAGAAGAATTTTACCTGAGACTTTAAAACAGATATTGCACACTCTGTGGCAACTTTCTGGATGACTCTGAAACTAATGGTATTTGAAAAGAAATTTACAAGTATAGGATGGAGGAGGATCCTCTTGATCTGAAGCCTGATTCAGCAGCCCCAAAGCCTGATATGAACTCAGCATCTGATAAGCTTGTTTAGAAAAGCTCACAAGACTTCTCTGGCTTTTATAGCTCTTCACAAGTTGGGTCATAAACCCAAGACCTGTCGGTTAAATCATGTCCCCAAATACACTTTCCTTAGTAAGTACCTGCTTTAGAAAGTTCAAAATTGAATAATTTTAGGTGGGGAAAGTCACTCCAGTTTATCTCCTACTTTAATCACATCCTTTTACGTTATACCAGTCAATTCTAATATCAGCCTACCATTGAGGCATTTTGACTTTAACATGTTTTAGAACAGGATCCTGTGGGCNTTGGGTCATAAACCCAAGATCTGTCGGTTAAATCATGTCCTCAAATACACTTTCCTTAGTAAGTACCTGCTTTAGAAAGTTCAAAATTGAATAATTTTAGGTGGGGAAAGTCATTCCAGTTTATCTCCTACTTTAATCACATCCTTTTACTTTATACCAGTCAATTCTAATATCAGCCTACCATTGAGGCATTTTGACTTTAACATGTTTTAGAACAGGATCCTGTGGGCCATTCCCCCACTCCATGTCCTCATTTTGTCTTTTGTCTGTAGAAAAACTATTCAAAGAATAAATTTAATAGAAGTGAGAAAATGCAGAAAGGAAAACAGTCAAGTAAAACAAAATAATAATAGTTTAGTCATTAAACAAAGTCAAGGATCTTTAGAGTTCTTCCTCAAGGGCTATAGATAGTATCCTGAGCTATATCCTTTAAGCTGTTTTCCAGACACCAGGTAAAAAAGCTTAACTATATGCTCCCCACAAGCACAAGCATATAGACTCTAGACCAGCTGGAACCAGAAGGTTAATGATGTTGACTCTGATGACCTTACCACCAACCAATCTGAAGAAAGTTCATGAGCTGAAACCATTTCCCTTACTGAGTCTTAAAAACCTTTTCCTGAAGGCCTTCAGGTGTTCAAGCCTTTTAAACGATAATGACCTGGACTCCTTGTTGGGCACCTAGAATAAACAGTGTATTTCCTGCCCTACAAGCTGGGTCAAAAGACTGACTTTACTNTTTTCCTGAAGGCCTTCAGGTGTTCAAGCCTTTTAAACGATAAGGACCTGGACTCCTTGTTTGGCACCTAGAATAATAATTGTATTTCCTGCCCTACAAGCTGGGTCAAAAGACTGACTTTACTGCTCAGGAGGGCAAGCAACCCAAGTTTGGTTCAGTAAAAGAACTGCCATGTGAAGGATTTTTTCTCAACTAAATTCCCAGTTCTCAGAGTAGCAACCCTGGGTGGAGTGGGACGGGGGTTCCTCCTGAAACAGGAGTGGATGGCGTTTCTAGCACAAGGGTCTCTAGATGCATGTGGAATATGAGAGCAAGCAGTTCTACTTATTTTCCAGACTGCCAGTTTTGGATGTTATCTTCTAAAAACTGTCACCTAATAATTGTCAGAGAATAAAACCATTAGGAAAAATCGATCCTAGTTTGCATTTATGTAGGCTAAGTGTCCTGATGATAGTTACAGCAAGTTAATAATAGACCTAGGGTAGGAACAGGGGCCTTTTATTCTGGAATTCAGTGGTTTTTTCCCTTTTAGTCAACTGCCAACACAATACCAGGGAAGAGCTGGGCAGCCCTGTCACATGAATGCAGTTTATGACATGACTTCAGGTTACCCAACAAATGTGGGTTCTGCTGGTGTCTTCATATATAAGAAAAGTCATTTCATTTATTAAGCAGATATTTATTTTGTGCTATTCTCTTATTTAGCAGAAAAAATAAAAACAAATGCAACCATATTGAAATGAAGTTAGGAGGCAGATTTTGGTTTTCTAAAAATTAAAGTTTGTAATACACGTTTTGTAAAGACTGAAGTTGAGCCATCAAAAAGGGATTGCTTCCTGATATGTGAAAGCTATGTGCTGCCAGAGAGGGTGGCAGGGAGTATAACCGGGGATAATTAATAAGAATTTTAAATGTTTAAGCTCTAACATTACCAAGGCTCTGAAAACCAAAAATTACTAATATTTCCTACTGTATTTTCCTTAATTACATATGATAAAGATATAGAAGAATGAAGAATCTGTGAAGGTTTAACATACTATTTGGGGCCACCTGAATAATAGGAAGACACAATATAAAAGATGAATAATAGGAAGTATAATTATGAATATGTTCTTGGGATTAATATGCTAGCACTGTCCCAAATGGAAAAATAAACATCAAAGATCTCTTTTCTCCAAAATAGACCATAATTTACCTCCAAGTTTGTCTTAAAAATATTTTCCCTTGATATTTTGAAAAGGTGAAAATTTCATCCATTTTCCCCCCATCCAGAAGAATATATTATGGTTTTTCTATGAGGAAAAAGTCCCCTGATCACCTGTGATTGTCCATTTGGAGGACAAGTTGTCCAAATCCTTCATGTCTGGCTTTCTGAGTTCAAGGATCTAATTTTTAAAAGTAATAAATAAAAACAGGAACTCTTCTGGAAACCTTGGTTTGGTTTTCTTTGGTTTCCCTGAAGATGGCCTCTCCTTTAAAACAACAAGCTTTCTCTGATGCACAACCCCCAACTTGAAAGACCAGGAAAGGCAAGGCCGTCCGTACCTCGTGATACTTCTTGGTGACCTTGCTGGGGACACACTGACACTCGCCGCAGGAGTGCAGGCAGCACGCGCAGTTCCCGCCGCAGCGCTTCACCAGGAGGCAGCCAGGCCAGAAGATGGTGTCAGTCCTCTTCAGCTCCTCCCGGACGGACACGGAGAAGTTGCGGGGCNAAATTTGCTGGCATATTGAGTGCAGCACTTTCACAGCATCATCTTTCAGGATTTGAAATAGCTCAACTGGTATTCCATCCCTTCCACTAGCTTTGTTCGTAGTGATGCCTCCTAAGGCCCACTTGACATCACATTCCAGGATGGCTGGCTCTAGGTGAGTGATCACAGCATCATGATTATCTGGGTCATGGAGATCTTTTTGTATAGTTCTTTGTGTATTCTTGCCACCTCTTCTTAATATCTTCTGCTTCTGTTAGGTTCCTACCATTTCTGTCCTTTATTTTGCCCATCTTTGCATGAAATATTCCCTTTGTATCTTTAATTTTCTTGAAGAGATCTCTAGTCTTTCCCATTCTATTATTTTCCTCTATTTCTTTGCACTGATCACTGAGGAAGGCTTTCTCTTCTCTCCTTGCTATTCTTTGGAAATCTGCAATCAAATGGGTATAACTTTCCTATTCTTTTTTGATTATCACTTCCCTTTTTTTCACAAATAAATTTCACAAATTTAACAAATAAAATAATATTTTGATCTATTTTCTTTAAGAAATCATCATTACCATCTTATAAAAGTTAGAGGATATCATTTGGATTGGTGGGAAATGACCCCTGCCCCTGAGCCATATTATCCTTGTGGGGAAGAACTTTGTACTCCAGCAGATCTCAGCTTGAGTTATGACCTGGGTGGCCATAGAGGTGTGCTGCTCATATCTCCTTTTAGTAGAATCTGCTTGTGTGATCACAGTTGACTGGTAGTCCCTTGCTGTCTACACCTTTGGGTCTAATTCAGGGCTCAGAGAGTCCATGCTTCTCTTGGGCTGCTCCCAACCCAAGACTGAGTGGCAGGAGAACTAGAACCTGGCCATTCCTCCCCAGTGCAAGATACCTCTACTGGGCATCTTTTGTCCAGGGATTCCCTGAGGCACTGCCCTGGCTGAGACTTCCCTGGAATTCCATTTAGTCTGTGACTTTTGCTTCCTTTCCTCTCCTTTCCAGGGTGTCACCTGCATCATTGTCTGAAGACTCTCCTGCTCCCTGTCTTCCACAGGCATTTCCTGCAATAGATCTCTTACAAATCGAATTTCATCTTTGTTTTCACTTATCAGAGGACACAAATGGACTTATGACTCTAACACCATGTGATACTAGGACAGCTAATAACCTTCCATCAGCTTTAGTTTCTTCATCTGTTAAAATGGAGAGTGAAAGCTATAAGGGATTCTGCGAAGATTGAATGACATATATATGTGTGTATGTATATATAGATAGATAGATAGATATACGTTTTAACATTCCACTTTATCCTTTAAGAATCTAGAGACAACCAGGCTAGGTGGCTTTCAAGACTGCAACTTCAACCCCTCGACTACTGTGTTAGATAAAAATGCCTCAAACCAGATTGAGTGCTAAAGACAGACAGTAGAGAAGAAAACATCAGTGTCAATGAATGAGATATATTATCAGTGAACAAGGTAGCCAACTTCCTGGAACAAAGAAGGAACTTAATAAATATTAATATTTCTTTTCAGCTTTTACAGTCACATACATTTCTTTCACATTGAACTTTTGGTCTATAACTTATGTTTTATGCACTGTGACTGTGTGTGGGGTATAGGACATGATGAATGGGAGAGGAACTATAGAAAAGCAAAGGAGTTTCTTTAAAAAAAAAAAGGTAAATATGTGATGTGATAGATATGGTAATTAACTACATGGGAGGAAACCTTTTATAACATATGCATGTGTGCTAATCATTCACTCATGTCTGACTCTTTGTGACTCCAGGGACTGTAACTTGCCAGGCTCTTCTATCCATGGGATTCTCTGGGAAAGAATACTGGAGTAGCTTGCCATTTCCTTCCTCCAGAGGACGTTCCTGACCCAGGGATGGAACCTGCATCTCCTGTGTCTCCTGCATTGGCAGATGGATTCTTTACCACTGAGCCACCTGGGATCCCTTTATAACATATACGTATATCAAATTATCATGAGGTATGCTTTATGTAGAACCAGACATCCTGGAATGTGAAGTCAAGTGAACCTTAGGAAGCATCATTACGAACAAAACTAGTGGGGGTGATGGAATTCCAGTTGAGCTACTTCAAATCCTAAAAGATGATGCTGTGAAAGTGTTGCACGCAATATCCCAGCAAATTTGGAAAACCCAGCAGTGGCCACAGGACTGGAAAAGGTCAGTTTTCATTCCAATCCCAAAGAAAGGCAATGCTAAAGAATGCTCAAACTACTGCATATTTGCACTCATCTCACACACTAGTAAAGTAATGCTCAAAATTCTCCAAGCCAGGCTTCAGCAATACGTGAACCATGAACTTCCACATGTTCAAGCTAGCTTTAGAAAAGGCAGAGAAAAAGGAGATGAAATTGCCAACATCTACTGGATCATCAAAAAAGCAAGAGAGTTTCAGAAAAAAACATCTATTTCTGCTTTATTGAGTATGCCAAAGCCTTTGTGTGGATCACAATAAACTGTGGAAAATTCTGAAAGTGATGGGAATACCAGACAACCTGACATGTCTCTTAAGAAACATGTATGGTAGGTCGGATAGCAACAGTTAGAACTGGACATGGAAAAACAGACTGGTTCCAAATAGGAGAAGGAGTACATCAAGGCTGTATATTGTCACCCTGCTTATTTAACTTTTATGCAGAGTACATCATGAGAAA
>SJYW01052119.1:193250-240284 GCA_006410735.1 Raphicerus campestris
CTTGGTACCTCTAATTTTCTTGAAGAGATCTCTAGTCTTTCCTATTCTATTGTTTTCCTCTATTTCTTTGCATTGATCACTGAGGAAGGCTTTCCTATCTCGCCTTGCTATTCTTTGGAACTCTGCATTCAAATGGGTATAGCTTTCCTTTTCTCCTTTACTTTTTGCTTCTCTTCTTTTCACAGCTATTTGTAAGGCCTCCTCAGAAAGCCATTTTGCTTTTTAGCATTTGTTTTATTAAAGTTTAGGAACATTATCTAAAATATAAGAGCTATGTTAAATATATTTTCATTAATACTGACAATATCATAAATAATATTTTCTGGCTAAAGTTAACTTCAGATAATAGTAATCCAGTTGTAAAAATTAACTGACTAATAGTTGAAAATATTTTAAAAATGACAAGGTAAGTAAGAATCAAATGCTTGCTTTCTTAAGCTATGTTTTACTTGTGTATATGGTCAAGTTTTTCTAAAATGTCAAAATAAGTCAAGGTAAGTATTTTTAAGAAACACATACAAGATTCTGTATATGCAGTTGTAAATTATAAACACATGTAAACTATACACTTGACTAAAATTGGTCAAGAACAGGGAAACACCAAGGAAATGGTAATTTAATAGGTTCATTTTAGCCTCATTCAGCTACAAATTATTTTTTCCAATTCAACAGAAAAATTACTGCTTTATTTGAGTATCTAAAGTTTTCCCTTTCATCTGAAAAATGATCCTGTGTAAGTAAAACTTCTAAATATTTGAGAGGAAATGAATTCATTCTTGTAAGTGCCACTAAAGACCAACTTAGTTCTAATAAAATTAATGAGATAATTAGGTTAAGTGATGTCACTTGTTTTATCTGATTTCATTTTGCTGGACTAACAGTCTACGTACATACTGCTCTTTAACTGTCAGTGCTGTATAGGAGTGTCTTTGAATCTTTTCTCTAGAAGTTAATATCTAGGCAAGAAGTGAGAAAACCTAAAACAGACACACACATACAAAAGCCGGTTGCCAAGGTTTTTAATGCTTATTTAAGATTTATACTTCTTTAGAATGTGAATGAAGCTCTTAGCTTTCAAAGGATATTCATCTACCTCAAAGAGTTTTAAACATACTATTTCATGCAACTAGAAAATGAGACTGTATATGTTCCCTTTAAAATGTTTACTTAACCACAATAAAAGGTTAGATGGATTTCCCAAGTGAACCAAGTTATGATACCTGCTACAATGTGAAAATTTAAACAGACTTTCAACTTAGCTTCCACTCATCTATCATGTTTGACACAAAAGTCAAAAGCCCTTTTTAAGTACTAGTTAAGCCTGACTTTTAAAAAAATGAGATTTTTTTTTTCTGTAGTAAGAAGATATGAATGAATACACTGAATTGGAGGATGAAAAGGAAAATAAAGAAACGGAAAGACATGAATGCAGTCTACTCTGGGCTAAATAAGGACTTTAAATTTAGCATATGTTATTTGAAATTTATGCTTCCTACTGCTAGGACTTCAAACTCATCTAAGCTTCATTAAAATAAGTCATGTGACTATAATTGGTGTTACGAATTCATCAAATATTGTGTAGAATACCTAAGCAAAAAAAAGGAAGAAAAACAGAGAAAGATCATGCATCAACAGATACTTTTGTATAACTTTACTATTATGAAGTTTCCCTCTACAAAATATCTGTAAAGTAAACTTAGCCTTCAGATGCTTTATTTTCTTTTTGTGACTACTAAGACGAGGCATGCATGAGCTTGTCTTTCTGAAGAATGAAGATGTGAAGCTTGTCACCAATGAACACTGTTTTCCTAATACCTATTTTCTTGTTCAGATTCATAAATATTGCAAGTTTTACTAAAAAGGAGAACACTGGTTAAGAAAAGAAAACAACCACGATCACATTTTACTTGATCAGTGTTCATTCTTTTAAGACATTCAGCCCAGGGAAATTCTATGACTATTGCAATCTGAGGGTGGTCTTTCTAAGATGAATGTGGTAACACTGTGATATGTTTATTCTATGGAAAATCTCTTTCGATGTCTAATGAGAAGCTTTTAAACGTTTTACTCCTCGATCCTTTGTAGAGAGACTCTGGGAGGGGAGTTGGTTTTGTCTACATAGATGTTATCCCACACCTGCACTTTAGTTTATGTAAAGTTCCAAAAATATACACTGCTTTTCTCACACTTACTGTATGCTTAAAAAGTTAACAGATTTGGCAAACTGCAAAGGGCTTCAATTTGGAAAGTGTTAAATGAATATTTGAAAGATCTGGTTCAATGCTGGGTCTTTTAAATACACCCCAGCCTCTGGCCAAATCATCACTGAGCACCACATGGAGAGATACAGGCACATGGGCATGGCTGGAGGGGAGATTTGCAGGTTCCCATCCCAAGAACAGCTGTCAAAAAACTCGATCTGAGCTCAGAACCCAGCTGACTCCCTGTGCTTCTTACAGATCCACTCGATAATCTACTCCAAATTTGCTAACAAAGGCTGTATCCAGGGGCGTTGCAGCCAGCCTCACAAATCTCCATCTTCCGGTTCTTGAGCAGGAGGGAAGGGAAGTGCTGTTGGTGAGTTATTCATCAAGATCACATCTTGTAAATATGTAACAGCTTTCAGGATCTGGACAAGATTCGGCTGCCTCTGGACAAGATTTCCAATACTGCTGAGAGGAAACCAGCAGAATACCATGCTGGGCAAGTCTCAACAGGATCTGCTGAGATGGAAGGTCCTGATCAGAAGGGCTGTAGCTCTAAGGAGGAAAGGGTGGGAATGGGGTTTCTTTCTGAAGAACACGTCTGATGCAATCTGCCCCTGTGAGTTGCTCAAATTAACTAAATATTCTGCTTTCTATAGACATTCTACAGACTGTTCTTCCATTTATAAAAGACCCTAGGTAGATTTTAAAGTATCTGACAGACTGAAACAGATTTTCTGAGGGTATTATTATTAGCCAGTTGCATTTTCATTTCTGTCTGACAGAGATGCTTTCCAATGTTAGTGTTACTAGGAAAGTTAGCAGACCTTAGAGAAAATTCTGTTACTATTATTTCTAATTTCTTAACTATGTGGAATTAAGTTTAATTATCAACACTTGGAAGGAGATACGCTCATGTAGTCAAAAGGGATAATTTCAAACATATTTATGCAGAGAAAGAATCATCATGGTGTAAGAGCATTGTTTTCTTACAGTGATTCCTATCTGGGAAACTACTAGGTCTGTTTTCTGGGGAGCCATGGTTATTTTTCATAGTATTTAGAAAAGTTTCTAGGCTTAGGAAATGGAAATGGATATAATTCTGATTCAGGAGACATGCTAGACAAAGATTTTAATAGAGCTTTCCCCTTTTCTAGCCCCAAACATTGCTCAGCAGCTATGATAATTTCTGCTGAATCTCAAATTTAATATACACCAAATATTGTTTGAATAAGCAACAATTTCTATGAAATGTAACAGAGGACTTCATCAACATGATATTTTTGAATTAAAGAAATAACAGGCATTTTTAGCAAAAGCATCTCTTTAAATCTCCCATACGCAGTCAGAAGCGCCTCCTTTTATGTGCATTTTCATTTAATATGTAAATAGGCTCAAATATTAAGAAAATGGAGCATTTAACTTTATCAAGGAAGAATTTTAAACTCTACTTATTAGACAGTATGGCAGAAGAATCCAAAACATGAACTGCTAAGAAAATTAGATGAGGTTCTAACCTGAAGAGAGAGCTTACCTCTGGATTTTCTTCCAAACACGAAATTCTTGCCCAGCAGTTGCAAAGAAGTGGGCCTGTAGAGATCTTCTAAGTCTAACTGCCATCTGTCTGGTTCAAGATACCGAATGAGGTCTTCCAAGGTGCTGAAGGCAGCGACGGCGTTATTCAGGAGGTCCAGTGGCAAGGCTGAGGCGGGCAGCGAGGACGGACTCACAGTTTCTGTGAGCTGCTGAAAGCAAAATGAAGCCAGTGTTAGGTGGACTCTGTTTTAAAAATGACAACGCGGGCCTTCTGGACTTAGGCAAGGGGTTAGGTAGTGAGACTATGGCTGAAAACACAGGGAAGCGAAATTTTATTCAACCTCAATGACCAGCAATAATTGATACTTTGCAAANCGGACTCTGTTTTAAAAATGACAATGCGGGCCTTCTGGACTTAGGCAAGGGGTTAGGTAGTGAGACTATGGCTGAAAACACAGGGAAGCGAAATTTTATTCAACCTCAATGACCAGCACTAATTGATACTTCGCAAAGACTTCATGTAGATGAACTTGGATGGAGTTTCTGTGAAAGATTTTCAATGGGGAAGACATCTACTTTTGTTAACACNTGGACTCTGTTTTAAAAATGACAACGCGGGCCTTCTGGACTTAGGCAAGGGGTTAGGTAGTGAGACTATGGCTGAAAACACAGGGAAGCGAAGTTTTATTCAACCTCAATGACCAGCAATAATTGATACTTTGCAAAGACTTCATGTAGATGAACTTGGATGGAGTTTCTGTGAAAGATTTTCAATGGGGAAGACATCTACTTTTATTAACACAAACCATGGTGGGTGTGGGTAACCTGCTGTTACACAAAACAGATGATGCCTCTGTGGTCCAGTTATGGACTTAACAATGGAAGCCTTAAAAGAGTTTATCACTTTTTTCCTTTGTTTTCCACTTTTCATCTTCCTCATTCTTGGAAATCACCCGGTGGGTGTATTAACGATTGTCAGAGGAATTAAAACTTTAATATAAAGTGATTGATCCATAAAGAACATGAATAAATTGTAAGTGAAACACCTTTGACATTGGAGAAGAACTTGTTAATCAAGATAGGAAACATCCAAACCATAAAAGAGAACTTTGATAAATTTGCTTAAAATTTTTAAATAAGCAGAGTTAAAATATAGACACTGAGAGAGTACCTTGGCAAACCACATACCTGCCACAGGATAGAGAAATAAAACAAACTCAATAGAAAATGGGCAAATTCCAGACACGAAGTTTGAATGGCCACTAGACATCATATACACAAAAGAGATACTATTTCACTTATAGGAGGTTGGTGAGCATTTAAAAGAAAGGATTGCCAAGGATATGACTGAATTGAAATTTCTCTGCTCTGCCTGCAGAAATGAGTATTAATTGGTACCACTGTAGTTGATGTAACTGATGTGTGTAGAATACCAGAGTTGAAGATGGATACATCCCATGTCCCTATAATTCACTTTTGAGATTATAGCCTTTTATTTGTGCACATGAACTATGTGTACAGGAATATCAATTCATCAATGCTGAAAAGGAGCAAAACAACCTAAAATGCTCAGGTATGGATTAAAATACACCATTTTAAATGACAAACAACAAAATAAGGCAATAATTTCAATAAAAGTTCAAAAGTAATATCCCCTTCCCCAGTTTTTAAAGTGGACTAAGGGTGAGGTGTGGTAGACCAGAACTGAAATCAAAATAGACAAAATAAATATAGGAACAAATGCTCCACCTCACCTTTAAAATTTATTTATTTACTTACAGAGAAAGGAAAAGGAATAGTATGAAATAAAGCAGTTACAGTGACTGAAGTTTATTACAGTAAAATTCATAATAACAAAAAGTTGGCAACAATCTAGACTTACGATAGTGGAATAGCTAATAACCTTGCACTCATAATCTGAAATAATGGGACAGACACTAAAACTCAGGTTCTCTAGTAAGATGTGGAAGCAATCTAAGTGTCCATTGACAGATGAATGGATAAAGAAGCTGTGGTACACATATACAGTGGAATATTACTCAGCCATGAAAAGAACAAAATACTGTTCTCTGTAGCAACATGGATGGACCTAGAGGCTATCATACTAAGTGAAATAAGTCAGACAGAGAAAGTCAAATGCCATATGATATCATTCATACATGGAATCTAAAAATTGATACAAATGAACGTATTTACAAAACAGAAATAGACTTACAGATAGAAAACAAACTTATAGTTACCAAAGAAGATGAAGGATAAATTAGGAGTTTAGGATTAATAGATACATGTTATTATATATAAACTAGATAAATAATAAGGACCTACAGTCAGTAAAGAATCTGCCTGCAGTACAGTTGGATCCTTGGGTTGGGAAGATCCCCTGGAGAAGGAAATGGCAACCCACTCCAGTATTCTTGCCTGGAGAATCTCATGGACAGAGGAGCCTGGTGGACTGCAGTCAATGGGGTCACAAAGAGTCGGGCACGACTGAGCGACTAACACACATATACACACACACACACACACTATATAGCACAGGAAACTATACTCAATATTCTGCAATAAACCATAACAGAAAAGACTATCGATATATACATATATGTGTATGTATACATATGCATACATATATAATTCACTTTACTATATACTAGAAACTGACATAACATTGTAAATCAAGCATACTGCAATAAAAATGCAGTCCTCTAGAATTTTTACTAAGAAATAAATGTCTAAAACGTAGTAAATGACAAGTAATCCAAGCTCGTTAAACTTAGCATCATTTTACCATGATTTCAACTCACATACTTTGAAACAAAACAAAAATTTAAAAATGCCTAAAATGTCAAGAGTATTCATATACAGTTTTAATGACAACAGGTGGTTTTCATTTTCTTCCTTATAACTGTGTATTTTAAGCATTTTCTATTAATAAGTATGGATTCTTTCTGGAGATCAGGTAAAAATGATAACATTTGCTGTGATTAAGAAAAACACTATCATATCAGCTCTTCCTTTTCATCTTCATTACTCAGGTCTCGGGCAGAAGCTGAAAACCATGGACTATATTTAGGAGCCTGTAAATCTGTCTCCTTGTCTTCAATCTTCCCTTATTCCTTTTATCCTATGCTGCATAACCCTGGGTTAATCTACCTAAAATAAGCTATTGCCGATCACGGGNCCAAATATTGTTTGAATAAGCAACAATTTCTATGAAATGTAACAGAGGACTTCATCAACATGATATTTTTGAATTAAAGAAATAACAGGCATTTTTAGCAAAAGCATCTCTTTAAATCTCCCATACACAGTCAGAAGAGCCTCCTTTTATGTGCATTTTCATTTAATATGCAAATATGCTCAAATATTAAGAAAATGGAGCATTTAACTTTATCAAGGAAGAATTTTAAACTCTACTTATTAGACAGTATGGCAGAAGAATCCAAAACATGAACTGCTAAGAAAATTAGATGAGGTTCTAACCTGAAGAGAGAGCTTACCTCTGGATTTTCTTCCAAACACGAAATTCTTGCCCAGCAGTTGCAAAGAAGTGGGCCTGTAGAGATCTTCTAAGTCTAACTGCCATCTGTCTGGTTCAAGATACCGAATGAGGTCTTCCAAGGTGCTGAAGGCAGCGACGGCGTTATTCAGGAGGTCCAGTGGCAAGGCTGAGGCGGGCAGCGAGGACGGACTCACAGTTTCTGTGAGCTGCTGAAAGCAAAATGAAGCCAGTGTTAGGTGGACTCTGTTTTAAAAATGACAACGCGGGCCTTCTGGACTTAGGCAAGGGGTTAGGTAGTGAGACTATGGCTGAAAACACAGGGAAGCGAAGTTTTATTCAACCTCAATGACCAGCAATAATTGATACTTTGCAAAGACTTCATGTAGATGAACTTGGATGGAGTTTCTGTGAAAGATTTTCAATGGGGAAGACATCTACTTTTATTAACACAAACCATGGTGGGTGTGGGTAACCTGCTGTTACACAAAACAGATGATGCCTCTGTGGTCCAGTTATGGACTTAACAATGGAAGCCTTAAAAGAGTTTATCACTTTTTTCCTTTGTTTTCCACTTTTCATCTTCCTCATTCTTGGAAATCACCCGGTGGGTGTATTAACGATTGTCAGAGGAATTAAAACTTTAATATAAAGTGATTGATCCATAAAGAACATGAATAAATTGTAAGTGAAACACCTTTGACATTGGAGAAGAACTTGTTAATCAAGATAGGAAACATCCAAACCATAAAAGAGAACTTTGATAAATTTGCCTAAAATTTTTAAATAAGCAGAGTTAAAATATAGACACTGAGAGAGTACCTTGGCAAACCACATACCTGCCACAGGATAGAGAAATAAAACAAACTCAATAGAAAATGGGCAAATTCCAGACACGAAGTTTGAATGGCCACTAGACATCATATACACAAAAGAGATACTATTTCACTTATAGGAGGTTGGTGAGCATTTAAAAGAAAGGATTGCCAAGGATATGACTGAATTGAAATTTCTCTGCTCTGCCTGCAGAAATGAGTATTAATTGGTACCACTGTAGTTGATGTAACTGATGTGTGTAGAATACCAGAGTTGAAGATGGATACATCCCATGTCCCTATAATTCACTTTTGAGATTATAGCCTTTTATTTGTGCACATGAACTATGTGTACAGGAATATCAATTCATCAATGCTGAAAAGGAGCAAAACAACCTAAAATGCTCAGGTATGGATTAAAATACACCATTTTAAATGACAAACAACAAAATAAGGCAATAATTTCAATAAAAGTTCAAAAGTAATATCCCCTTCCCCAGTTTTTAAAGTGGACTAAGGGTGAGGTGTGGTAGACCAGAACTGAAATCAAAATAGACAAAATAAATATAGGAACAAATGCTCCACCTCACCTTTAAAATTTATTTATTTACTTACAGAGAAAGGAAAAGGAATAGTATGAAATAAAGCAGTTACAGTGACTGAAGTTTATTACAGTAAAATTCATAATAACAAAAAGTTGGCAACAATCTAGACTTACGATAGTGGAATAGCTAATAACCTTGCACTCATAATCTGAAATAATGGGACAGACACTAAAACTCAGGTTCTCTAGTAAGATGTGGAAGCAATCTAAGTGTCCATTGACAGATGAATGGATAAAGAAGCTGTGGTACACATATACAGTGGAATATTACTCAGCCATGAAAAGAACAAAATACTGTTCTCTGTAGCAACATGGATGGACCTAGAGGCTATCATACTAAGTGAAATAAGTCAGACAGAGAAAGTCAAATGCCATATGATATCATTCATACATGGAATCTAAAAATTGATACAAATGAACGTATTTACAAAACAGAAATAGACTTACAGATAGAAAACAAACTTATAGTTACCAAAGAAGATGAAGGATAAATTAGGAGTTTAGGATTAATAGATACATGTTATTATATATAAACTAGATAAATAATAAGGACCTACAGTCAGTAAAGAATCTGCCTGCAGTACAGTTGGATCCTTGGGTTGGGAAGATCCCCTGGAGAAGGAAATGGCAACCCACTCCAGTATTCTTGCCTGGAGAATCTCATGGACAGAGGAGCCTGGTGGACTGCAGTCAATGGGGTCACAAAGAGTCGGGCACGACTGAGCGACTAACACACATATACACACACACACACACACTATATAGCACAGGAAACTATACTCAATATTCTGCAATAAACCATAACAGAAAAGACTATCGATATATACATATATGTGTATGTATACATATGCATACATATATAATTCACTTTACTATATACTAGAAACTGACATAACATTGTAAATCAAGCATACTGCAATAAAAATGCAGTCCTCTAGAATTTTTACTAAGAAATAAATGTCTAAAACGTAGTAAATGACAAGTAATCCAAGCTCGTTAAACTTAGCATCATTTTACCATGATTTCAACTCACATACTTTGAAACAAAACAAAAATTTTAAAATGCCTAAAATGTCAAGAGTATTCATATACAGTTTTAATGACAACAGGTGGTTTTCATTTTCTTCCTTATAACTGTGTATTTTAAGCATTTTCTATTAATAAGTATGGATTCTTTCTGGAGATCAGGTAAAAATGATAACATTTGCTGTGATTAAGAAAAACACTATCATATCAGCTCTTCTTTTTCATCTTCATTACTCAGGTCTTGGGCAGAAGCTAAAAACCATGGACTATATTTAGGAGCCTGTAAATCTGTCTCCTTGTCTTCAATCTTCCCTTATTCCTTTTATCCTATGCTGCATAACCCTGGGTTAATCTACCTAAAATAAGCTATTGCCGATCACGGGATGAATCTGGACAAATGCCTAGAGTGATTTCTCATCTGGAGGATAACATCCAAATCCCTTACCCTGTACTCAGGAGCCTCACCACCTGACCCTCACTCACCTTTCTCATCTAATCCTCCACTCATCAAAGACAAGCACATTTTGTCCCAATCAATCTAGTCTCCTTACTGACTGCTGCACATGTCATATTCCTGACCTTAACCTGTACCCTTGCTAATGCTGTTGCCTTGCTCCCGTGAGCACAACTCCGTCTTGTGATCTGCACAATAAATCCTGAACATTTATAACAGCCTTCCTTGAAACCCAACTCATCCATGAAAACTTCTCCACTAACAGAGCTATGGCTGCCCTAAATACAGCAATTATGTTAATCTGGAAAAGACCCCTCTCTGGACTATCCTGTGGGCACAGGGGTTGAAAAGCAGAAGCTCCACTGTCATTCAGAAAAAAGGACATTCGTTCTCTGGGGCAGACCAGCCTCTGTTGGGAACTTGTAGCTTCGTGGGTCCAGAGCCCCTCTTGCCTCTGGTGGTGGTGGTAGTGGGTTTATAAAGGCTGATCAGTAGAAATAGATCTGTTGAGTTTCGCTCAACACTGATTTCATTCTTATTTTAAAGATCTACTTTCAAGAATGTCAAAATTCTATCTCAACTATTAGCACTAAAATGTTTTCCATTATATGACCAACTTTTAAGAGTAAAAACCAAATTTAATATATTCTTATTTACTAGAAGAATATTTTAATTGTCTAAGAAATGAAAAATTGCTTTGACAGAGTAAATGGCACCCCCACTCCAGTTCTCTTCCCTGGAAAATCCATGGAGGAAGGAGCCTGGAAAGCTGCAGTCCACGGAGTCGCTGAGGGTCGGACATGACTGAGTGACTTCACTTTCACTTTTCACTTGCTTGCATTGGAGAAGGAAATGGCAACCCACTCCAGTGTTCTTGCCTGGAGAATCCCAGGGATGAGAGAGCCTGGTGGGCTGCCGTCTATGGGGTCGCACAGAGTCGGACACGACTGAAGTGACTTAGCAGCATTGTGATTTATATATAAATAAGCAATTATCTAATAAAAGTGTTCATTACTAGGTTAACCAATCTGGTTAATATTGATGTAGTTTATAATGTGAAAAAGTTGATGCCATGTTTTTGAAAAATTTCAATCTATCAGCCAAAATGTGTATTACTCAAAGAATAACTGAGTTATGGCTCATGACTATGATGAAACAAATCAATGTGTCAATCTACATACAGAGCATAAATGTATAGCAAGCCAACACAAAATGTATCAATATATTATTCATTAAAGTGTCAGGTTATGGATGTATATTTTAGGCAGAATATAGGATTACATATGTTCTGGAGTTGATTTATTTTGCTTCCAAGTCTGTTGGAAATGTAGTGAATTCCTTCAAGAACAATGAAAAGTTCCAACTAAAATCAGTACTGCTGAGATAAACTTTAAAGTAGCTATACAGTAAAAAAAAACAAAATAATTCTGTAATGTTGGACAAACAGAATATGCACATTCTGAGTTCAATGAGGTATCTGAATATCAGTGCCCTCAAGTGACCAAGGGAACCAAACCACCTGACAAATGTTACTGCATGCAGATATTGGTGCTAAGTGTCCACACTTTTAAAGATATAATTTAAAATAATGCTTAAAAAAATAACCACACACACACATACATGTAGGCACACAGGGAAGTCCTCATCTAAAGGAAAAAAAAAAAGAGTGGGGGAGAATGAACTTACTTCCCCTTGGATTCAAATATTCAGTCTCCGGGACAGAAGAGAGGAAGTGGTGCTTTTGTTTTTTGAGGGCTTTCTCATGACTGTCACCCACCCACTGGTTCAAGGAACATTCAAATTGTTCACTTTTGAGGTTCTGCTTTTTTAAGTAGTCCAAAGGGATTTTCAGAGAAAAGGGGGAGCAGCAGAAAAAAATGAAGTTAGAGGGAAAGATATCTTCTACCGTTTTTAATTTTTAATTTCTCCTTGAACCCCAAACTCCACTTTCTAGTACAAGCTCAGAGCCTTTCTCCCATTTTAAGTGTCTAGCAAGTTCTAACAATACCTGTGCTGTATAAAAATAACTAGAGGGGTGGGGTGGGGAGGTAGGTGTAAGGGAAGCTTAAGAGAAAGGGGACATATGTATACCTAGGTGGATGAATCATGCTGATGTATAGCAGAAGCCATCACAATATTGTAAAGTAATTATCTTCCAATTAAAAACAAAATTAAAAAAAGGCATGATTGAGCAGAGTGGCTTAAACAGTTCCTTTAGCCACTATGGAAACAGACACCTACTTCTAGGCTTTGGATCGTGCTGAGACTACCCAGTGGATGACAATGGCCAGAAATGGTAAGCAGAGTTTCCTGGTTTCTGTAATGTACTAGCTAAATCAATATCCCTACCTCAATAAGCCAGAAAAGGGCTCTTCTGCTATTAACTGCAGCGTTGCAGCAATAACGTGGTGGAAAACCTAATCCTATTATTGTTGTTCAGTCGCTAAGTCGTGTTCCACTCTTTGGGACTTCATGGACTATAGCACGCCAGGCTCCTCTGTCCTCCACTATCTCCTGGAGTTTGCTCCAATTCATGTTCACTGAGTCGGTGATGCTGTCTAACCATCTCATCCTCTGCTGCCTCCTTCTCCATTTGCCTTCAATCTTTCCCAGTGTAGAACTTAATCCTAGCCTAGACCTTTCTGGGCACAGAACTTTGCAAAGACAGATTGTGAAAGAGGAGAAAAGAGATCTGAAATCTCTGTGCAATGAACTGTCTTGTCCAACCATTTCTAGAATGTCAGGATCATATGTCATGATTCTACCCAAGATGAAGTCTTCTCAGGTCCTCAAAGAAGGTCAGTCTGAGTGGTGACATGATGTGAGCAAAGAGCCTGATGAGAAACTACTCCATCAGGAGAGGGAACTTCCCTCTCCTGGAGCTACTACGTCAGGAGAGAGAATTTCCCTCTCCTGGAGCTAATATGTCAGGAGAAGGAATTTACACCAACACTGTAACCCATGAGAGCCTCAGTTTTCCCTTCTGTAAAGCAGGGCTGCTACACCCAGAGCCTTTAAGTTTCTTTCCTCCCTTTAAACTAAGAATTCTATTTCACTGCAGGATACAAGAGAGTCCGTTTTCTCCCCAATCTTGCCAACACCTCCATCTCTCGTCTTCTTGACGATGACCGTCCTAACAGGTGTGAGGTGATAGCTTCCCGTGGCTGTGCTATGCACTTCCCAAATGGTGAGTGATGTTCGGCATCTTTTCATGTACTATTGGCCATTTGTCTGTCTTCTTTGGAAAAATTTCTATTAAACTTCTCTGCCCATCTTCAAGTTGGATTTTTGTATTGTTTCATTGGTTACTGAGTTTCATAAGTTCTCTACACATTTTGTATATCAACACTTTATCCAATATCTGGCATGCACATATTTTATCCCATTTCACAGGTTGCCTTTTGATTCTGAAATAGCTTAATAGCAACCCACTCCAGTATTCTTGCCTGAAAAACCCCATGGATGGAGGAACCTCATAAGCTACATTCCATGGGGTCGCAGAGTCGGACACGACTGAGTGACTTCACTTCACTTTTAATGTACAGAAGCTTTGTTTTTAGTTCGATAAAGTCCTACTTGTTTGATTTTTGCTTTGGTTGTTGTGCTTGTTGTATCATTTCCAAAATATCCTCATGAACTGTTAGTGGGTATGTAAATTTGTTTAGCCACTGCAGAAAACAGAAGGAAGGTTAGCAAAAAATGAAAAGTTGAACTGCCATTTGATCTAGCAATTCTGGGTTCTGGGTTTGAAAGAAGAAGAAATTTGTAGGAAGAAGTCCTTCACAGAACAGGACATTTGGACACAGATATGCAGAAAGGAAAGCCCACGTGGAGGCACTGGCAGAAGGTGGCTGTCTACTAGCCAAGGAAAGAGGCCTCGTAAGAAACCAATCTTGCTGACACTTTGATCTCCAACTTCCAGCTTCCAGAACTGTGAGAAAATGAATTTGAAGTTTAAGCCACCCAGCCTGTGGTACTTTGTAACAGCAGCCCTGGCAGACTAAAACACACTGTCATGGAATTCCCGACTTAATATTGATTACAGCAGCAAACAGAGGTTAATGTTATACCATGTCCATTAAGTCATTTAACAAACATTTATTAAAAAGCCCATCACGTGGGCTCTGTGAGCAAAACAGACCAAAATTCTCGCTCTTGGGAAGCTTAACGTTTACACGCCAAGTATTCTGTTTCACAGGAGAGACTTTTTCCCTTTGCCAAAACAAAGCCAAACTAAGAATTTGCTATCAAGAATCACATAAGCAACTCAACAATGTTCAAACAAATCCTGTTGAGTGTGGACCATAAAAAGGGAATTTAGTAGGAAAGAACAAATGAAAAACAAATATATTTCTACTTTCATTATTGAAACATAACAGATAGCCCATGTGTTTGGATGAGGTAAGGCCCACGTGGATGGGTGTTAGTTCCTCTGTTGACTTCTACAGGTTCATTTAAAAATCAGCATATTGGTGGTTTTGTATTTTGATGGCTACCTTAGATATCTTTTGCATTAATTATCATCTCTGTTTTCAGAAAAAAGAAAAGCTGACTTCCTATTTGGAATAGTACTATCTGAACTGCTTGTAATTCTACGATAAACCCTTATCTCAAAAAAAAAAAAAAAAATTTGTCTTTTTATTAGGATTTTTCTGGCGAGCGCCATCTTAAAAATATAACATTGACAATGACCCTTCCTTGGACAAACACACACATACCAATGTTTACCTTGAGTAGCATAGCAACTGCTGCAAACGTTTAAGACCTGCAAAGATTTATGTGGCAGTTTTTCTAGCCAGGCATACAGGACATTTCAAACTGATAAGGAGCCCTCACTTCAATCATACCTGACAGAAGTATTAGGAATGCAGATTAGGTTTAATTGCTGTAGTAATTAAAACACCAAAGAACAACAAAATAATCATCCAGGTAAGGGAAGAGGAAAAAGCACTCAGCCTTTTGCAGCCTTGTCTTACATCATCCAATCTCAGTTACATCATGTCAAGCTGATATATTGAGCACAGGGCTGCCTTTCAAAGAGCTTAAGAAACAGACAGGGCCTGCAGACAAAAATTTCTGCCAGGAATGACTGACGGGAGGTGCTGTAAAGACACAAGAATGCTATGGAACAATTCACTTAAACACGCTTCTTCCTTCTGCTCATATCTGAATCCATCCCCAAAGTTATCTGGGTTAGGTTTTTAAATTAGTTCTAAGCTAGCAAAGAAAATTAGATGTTTGCATTCATACTCAAGAACAGATGTTTTAATACTGGGTGAGTGATGCAGATTATACATTTAAGTGATAAATCCTTGGGAAAGGGGCCAGTTGCATTCACGTTGAGTTGTAACACTGAGCGGCTCTTACTCAGAGAGCTTGGCCATGGAATAAACCTTCGTTTGTCTACACAGCCAATCCCAGCGACCATCCAGGCTGAAAAGAGAATCATGTTTATCCTCCAGCACTTAAAAGCTGTCATTTCGAGGCTCAAACCTTGCCTTCCTGGTTTCAGGCAAACCCTGAGTTGCAGCCCTGTCCTGCCTGGGCCCAAATATGGAAAAAGACATGGCTGGCTTTGTTGAAAACGTTAAAAAAAAAGACAAATGTTTATGTTAGAAGCAGTTTCTTACTAAATTAATGGATGAGACTGTTACTGGCCCCATGTTCCAATCAGTGCAAAAAAACCCACCACCTGACTAGACTTGCAATCACACCACCACTATCCCCACTGCTCCTGACCTAAAGTTCCTGGTTTATAGTCATCCTATTTAAAGGGTTTCCATCTCCTGCCAGCACCTCAGGGTGGAAGGTCCCCCAGAAACCAGGCCTTCCAAGACAGCTGACTGCAGTCTGGGGAATCAGAACAGGTTTCCACTCCTGAGGTAAAACTGGGGATTAACAGTAACAATCTGGACTGAAAGCTAGGATCCATAGGATAGCTACATAGCATTTCCACAATGGCATCGGTGGGGCGTGAAAATGAAGTTTTTTTTTTTTTCCTACTGCCATTTTAAAAATGATTCCTCTGAATCAAAAAATGTGACAGGCCCTAAAAAGCTGAAACAACATCTAGCAGTTACTAGTGTTTGACAATAATTTCCCCCTAATCTTATTATAGTGAATACTTATGGATTTGCTTGTTTCAGTTCTCAAGAAAGGACTTTTGGATGAAAAAGGAGGCAAGCTAAGAACTGTTAAAAGAAAAACATGCCTTCCACGCAACTCTTGTGCAACTCAAACCAGAATCCTTGAGGCTCTTTCTGACAGAAATTTTCCTTGCAGTTCAATATTTATTCCATGTAATATCGAACAGCCATTAAGTGTAACTTGCAGAATGTTTTGTGGGGACCTAGCTGAGAAATGGCATCTATATTAGTGGACAGTTTCAATGATCTATTCAATAAACTGAGTAGTCAGATAAGACCCTCAACCTCATTCAAATATTGTATGGGTAGGAGATCATACTTGGGGTAAAAAAATTAGTCCAGAGTAATTTATTTTAAAATAGCTTGACAACCATGTGGAAAACAGACAGCTAGTGGGAAGCTGCTATATATAGCACAGGGAACTCAACTCAGTGCTCTGTGGTGACCTAGAAGGGTGGGAAGCGGGGAAGGGAGGTTGAGGAGGGAGAGACTGCATGTATACATACAGTCAAGTACTGTTCAATAGAGATTAACACAGCACTGTAAAGCAAATATATTCCAATAAATTTTTTTTTTACATGACTTGAAAATATAAAAAGTGTGAGCAAGTAGCTTAGACTCGGGACAGTAATAAGAAGTCCCACTTTGAGGGGAAAAATGAGATCATCTAATGGAAGTAATTAGCATGGATGTAAAGTATGAGAACTGTGGTGTTGGAGAAGACTCTTGCGAGTCCCTTGGACTGCAAGGAGATCAAATCAGTCAATCCTAAAGGAAATCACTCCTGAATATTCATTAGAAGGACTGATGCTAAAGCTGAAACTACAATACTTTGGTCACCTGATGCTAAAACTGACTCTTTGGAAAAGACCCTGAAGCTGCAAAAGACTGAAGGCAGGAGGAGAAAGGGACAACAGAGGATGAGATAGTTGGATGTCATCACTGACTCGATGGACATGAGTTTGAGCAAGCTCTGGGAGTTAGTGAAAGACAGGGAAGCCTGGCATGCAGCAATCCATGTGGTTGCAAAGAGCTGGACACAACTGAGTGACTGAACTGAAAGTATGATGTCTTTCAGTTGTCACCCCGACCCCTGCAGCACATTTCTTGAGTCCATCTTGACACCTGGCTCCATCCATCCTTCACACCTGGAGAGATGAGTCTCCTGGGTTGTGCTGGCCAGGTGGTCCTAGTCACCCACCTCCAGGCTTGGACCTCACCTACCTTCTGCCTGTATCCCTTCTTTGTGTGACGTCATGGAGCTTTGCACATTCCCTATGACTTACATGCTGACATCAGCTTCCTCTTTGTAGCTAGCTTGCAACCTGTGGCTGCCACGGTAAGAGGACAATCGTGTGGAGTTGGCCTCTGCTCCTCTCCTTTGCCTGCATCCCGCTTCCCACCTTATCTCGGCTCTACGGTCTGACAAGGGTTAGTATCTCTGATAGGATGATTTACAGTAAGAAATACAGGTTTGGTCTTCATTCTGTTTCTGCAGAGTTCCTAAAACCCTTTCAATTTCTGAAAGCAGTAAGTGTGTTTTTTGCTATGTTAATGATGTGACTCTTGGCAGCACCTAAGAGAGGTTGATTGCCAGGAGAACCAACCAGGTGACTAGAGGTTTGAGTCTCTTGTCACCTCCCTTCCCCTTTGTCCTCCCCCCATCCCCACCTCTCGCCACCCTCAGGGAAGGGAGAGAAGCAGGAGGGTGAATGTATTGCCAATGGCCAATGGTTTGATCAATCATGACTAGGTAATGAAGCCTCCATGAAAACCTCAAAGGGTGGGGTTCAGATAGCTCTGGGTGAACATGTGGACATTTTGGGAGAGAAGTGAGCTTAAGGCATGGAAGCCCAGAGGCATTTCCCCATACCTCACCCGGAGCTTCTTTCTATCTGGCTGTTTCTGAGTTTTATCCTTTTATAATAAACTGATCATCTAGTAAGCAAAATATTTCTCTGAGTTCTGTGAGCCATTATAACAAATTAACGGAATCTGAAGAGAGGGTCGTGGGGACCTCTGATCTCTGGGCAGTCCGTCAGAGCACTGGTGACATCTGAACTCACTATTGTTGTCCAAAATGGAGGAAGCTGTTGGAACCTCCCAACTGTAGCTGGTCGGTCAGAAGCCCAGGCGACGGTTTCTGAGGTGGGGAAGGAGGCAGCCTTTGGGACTGAACTCTTACCCAAGGAATCTGGGTTGAGTGATAGGTAGTACACCCAGCTGGTGATGGAGTATTGCTTCCAACACAAAGTTGGTCTCAGGACCAACCACCCCAAAGAGGATCTGACCACTTTTCACCACTTCTGTGGCTACCACCCTAACATCCCAGTCACCACCTGAAACAGTCTTCTAGCTGGCCTGCCTGTTTTTGCCTTTCCCTTTGTTGACTGAATTTATACAATTTTACCACAAAAGGTCAAGAGAGTACAGTTAAAATACTATCAAATTTTACTTTTTCTGAAACATATACCTTCTTTTAAACATTACATTAAAAAAAAATGGCCTGTTTTGAAACATGCTATAGATAACCAGTGAAGCCCAATGGGAGAGGTCTCTACTGAAATCATAACCTTTGTATGGTCCTTATGCTTCTTGAAATCTGCCACTCACACTCCTGCCATCCTTCCTTCTATCAGGGGAAAGGCACCCCTTCCTAGCCCTCCCTCAGAGGGCAGATGGTGTAAACCATAGTCTTTGCTTCAAAGCAGGAGAGCCATTCCCACTAGCCCAAGAGGATGGAGCATTTCCATAGATTACACAGTGACTATGTCATTTATGTGTGTGTCTGTAGGGATCACTGTTTAAGGCCTGGATGATATTACTTTTATTAGAAAATTGTAAAAGAATTGAGTAAAATAGTATAATTGAAAATTTTAATAAACGAGCTATTGTACAGACTTAAGGAATTATCATATACATTTTTAATTGTACATTTCATTATCCCTGTTTTGTCAGTTTTACTCAACATAAACAATTACTTTAAAAGTCTAGTTCCTGATTTATGCTGTTTTGTGTTGTATGGAGTGAGGGATTTAGCTATTTAGTCCATGTTCACTGACACCAGGGTTAATATCCTTACAACACTGACAGGGCACATCGGAGCCTACCCTAACCCACAGGGAACAACCCTGTTTAAACCTCTTTATATTCAGTAGCTGTTTTAGGGGAGAAATGGGCATTTAGAGCAACAAGTTCAGTAAGTGCAAGTCTGAGTATGTTCATGGCTAAGAATAACTCTATGCTGAGAAGCTTGAAAAAAGTATAATAATGTTCATAACCAACATCTCTAGTTTCAGTTTTCTGAATTCAAATTGCTTGTCTAAAAAGTCTTTAATATGAAATGAAACAAACAAGAAACCCATGAAAAATGCAAAATTTCACTCATCAGGCCTACTGTGTAACTGAAATCTTAACAACAGTATATGACAGTGTTTTAAAACAAATTTCTATAAAAATAACAAGTCAGCTATGGAGGAAAATACGAAGGACAATTATTTTATGGAGTGTGAGGCCATTTTTCTTTTACATTATCAATCACTCTGTGATACACCTGAAAGTAAAAGTGTTAGTCACTCAGTCATGTCTGATTCTTTGTGATCCCTTGGACTGTAGCCTGCCAGTCTCCTCTGTCCATGGAATTCTCCAGGCAAGAATACTGGAGTGGGTAGCCATACCCTTCTCCAAGGAAACTTCCCAACCCAAGGATCAAACGTAGGTTTCCCGCATTGCAGGCAGATTCTTTACCACTGAACCACCAGGAAAGCCAATGATACAAAGTCCTCCATGACTGTCCACACATCCCAACACTTTCAAAAAATAAAGGTATAAGCAGTTACACATTCTTTCTTTCACACCAGTCACTGCACTAAGATGAAACTATGTTACATGGAACTCTGGGCAGGTCAAAAAAGTCATGCAAGGTGGGAAAAAAAGAGAACATTTTTGTGAACAGTTGCTACTGTTATGCTTAAACACAGCTGAAATCTTTTCCTTCTGCTGATGTCAGTGAGACATGGCTTTGAAAATGGGCAGATGGAACTAACACTGTCCTGCAAACTGTACTATATGATGCAGGTGCTTGGCAAGGATGATGAAGAACAGCCACTGAGCTCCTGAGGGATAAACCAATGTTCCCTGCATAAGGACTGCAACACTGTTCAAAAACGAAATGCCTTGAAAGTAACTGTATTTCCAGTCAGAAAACAAGAGGCCTAATGAAGAAAAGGAATTTGAAGACAGAAGAATTCATATCCGCTGTAGGTAGAGAGTGAGAGAGAATACCCTTCCCATAAATTGTATAGAAATAAATTATAAGAGCATTTCTGGAGGACCGTTTGATGATATTTTCCACAAGCCTTAAAAATGCCTGTTTTATAAGATCTTATAAGTTTATGTTCAGAAGTTTATCCTAAGGAAANAGAATACCCTTCCCATAAATTGTATAGAAATAAATTATAAGAGCATTTCTGGAGGACCGTTTGATGATATTTTCCACAAGCCTTAAAAATGCCCGTTTTATAAGATCTTATAAGTTTATGTTCAGAAGTTTATCCTAAGGAAATAATCAGAGGTACAATTCAAGAATATTGATTAGAATATTCAAGAATATGATTAAAGGAAGTAAAAATAAAAAAAATGTTCATAAAAAAAGTAAAAAAAAGTTCATAATGGGAAGATTGTTAAAAATGTGATTATACCATTTGTGTATACAGTGGTCTATTGTACTGTCGATTTTTCAGTATGTGTAGTGCAATGTAGAAATGAGCCCTGACAGCATGGGGCTATGACGGCCCCTGTGAGCTAAGCCGCAAAACAAAAAAGAACTGACATCATGAACAGTCTGAGACTGGAGAACAGCCAGCCTGAGATTTCCTCTGTGTTCCCTAATTTAAGGTTAATAAACCTCTAGAAGTAGCCCCTTCGGGGTCATCACTCTGAGAAGCACGGTGCCTTCTAGATGCATTTCTCTTCTTGAATGGGAACATCTGCCCTTAAGTAACTGGGTTAACTGGACAGCTATGTATGGCAAGTGAGGAGGGCTGAGAGTTATTTGGAAAAGGGCAACAGGGACTTGGCCCTGGTGGCTCTGTGGTTAAGATGTCACTCTTCCAGTGTTGGGGGTGGGTATTCAGTCCCTGGTCAGGGAACTAGGATTCTGTATGCAGCCTGACAAGGCCAAAAATATAGAAAAAAAATTTTTTTAAGTTATTTTAGAAAAATCACATGTATACAAAATGCAAAACTCTTCCAACCAGAGTCAACTCACTGGATCATAAAAAAACAAACAGTATTTTCTTCATGGAGAAATACCAGACTTTCTAGGATACCCAGAAGAAGCCAAGTGACAACTGAGTTTATTAAAGATCAAGGTACATGATTAGGTATCTTCCCACATGTTTCCTGTTTTGTCTTTATCCTGTCCCCCCACTCAGTCACCCTTTGCCCTAGGTATCCTGTGCTCTGGAACCATCTTTACTCTCTTCATCTCTACCTCCTTCTCTAAAAATCCTCATTCTTTCAGCTGATTTCAATAAGGCTACTGAGGGGGCAATGCTGAAACTAAAACTGTTCCAGTATAGAGAAGTAGATACACCCACAACTAATAGGATCTTAATTATTCAAATAAGATAATACATATAGCCATTCAATTATTTTTATTTGCTAATTCTGGCAAATAAAAGCTATGACCAACCTAGACAGCATATTAAAAAGAAGAGACATTACTTTGCCAACAAAGGTCCATCTAGTCAAAGCTCTGGTTTTTCTAGTGGTCATGTATGCATCTGAGAGTTGGACTATAAAGAAAGCTGAGTGCTGAAGAATTGATGCTTTTGAACTGTAATGTTGGAGAAGACTCTTGAGAGTCCCTTGGACTTCAAGGAGATAAAACCAGTCCATTCTCAAGGAAATCAGTCCTGAATATTCATTGGATGGACTGATGCTGAAGCTGAAGCTAGGATACTTTGGCCANTTTCTTAGATAGCTCGGAATTAACTGGAACAAAAAACATCAGCAGAAATGGAAGACAGCCCATACTCTTCACGTGAAAGGGAGCTCTGTGTCCAAGGTTGGAGGGTGGGTGGAAAAATATATTTAACAGCTCTTAGCCAAGTAAGAGTTTAGTCTCTGCAGCAATTGTATAATTTCTTTGATGCAAAAAAACACTGTCACCTCAAGACTCCCTGCATAAATATACAAGTAAGTTGTATATTTTAATAAAAATCAAATCATTCCAATGTGTTTCAGACTTTAGTGTAGGCATATTATACTTAAAATACTTCTTGCATTCTTTGCTACAAAAAAATTCTAAGAACACATTTTTTCTCTTAATTCTCTCTTAAGGCAAATAAAATTTAATTTTAAAGGTTTAAACCTAAATTTTTATTTGTTCACATCAGTTTAATATAATAACATAGGAATGCAATTCAGTTTGTTATGAAGATTTATGATTCTTAAAAATCTTGAATACATTTTGACATTTTCTCTCTGACAGGACTTGTGTTAGGATACTGTTTTTTTTTTTTTTCCCCCTGAGAAGGTGAACCAATGAATCTGATGCCTTGTTTGAGAGTTAGCTGCAATTTTTCTTAACTGAGCAACATAAAAGCAAATCTGGCCTTCAGGTAAGACTCTTCTTGACAAGATCATAATAGTGATAAACCTACGGACATATCCAGAAGGGGCGGAAAACATCTCCTCCCTCCTTCTTTCTTGCCCCCGAGGCCAATATTCATTGAGTGGCTCTGTACCCCTCATCNTGATAAACCTACGGACATATCCAGAAGGGGCGGAAAACATCTCCTCCCTCCTTCTTTCTTGCCCCCGAGGCCAATATTCATTGAGTGGCTCTGTACCCCTCATCCTGCATAATTAATATCTCCTTTGGTGAGCAGTCATGCATTCCTCAATGGCCCCTCAGGCCTCAAGTGTCCTCTGAGCCTGCCAGTGGAAACCACACACCCTCTGCTCCCAACCCGTTGCCCCTTCACTTCCCACAGGTACTTCACAAGAAAGCTCATCGGTCAGGAGAGCACACACTGGGTTACAAGTGGTTGTCATACTTACACTCATTCTCTCACCCACATTCATCTCTGGGTATAGTTTTACTAGTAAGAATAAAACATGTGTGATATCCAACAGGTACCAGTTATACATATTAAAAAAGAAAAAGTAACACAGGGAACTAGATTCAATATACTATGATAAACCATAATGGAAAAAATTGCACAAGAAAAGAATATATCTGTATCTATACAGATATGTATAACTGAATCACTTTGCTGTACAGAAGAAATGAACACAACACTATAAATCTACTGTATTTCAATAAAAATGTAAAAAGATTAAACAATAGCCTTTGGTAATTTAAGAAAATTAAAATTAAAGTCATACTAATAATGGAACAAATTTGGAAGCAACTTAAAGGAAGACGAGTTGCATGGGATTGTATTAGAGGAGCCTTCAGTTCATTCATATTCCACCATCCTCCTCCTTTCCTTTATTTTCAGACAATAAAGGAAAGAAGATCAAAATATATGGAGTCAAGGGGACTTCCCAGGTGGTCCAGCGGTTAAGAATCCATCTTGCAATACAGGAGACGTGGGTTTGATAACTGGTCAAGGAACTAAGATTGCATATGCCACGAGGCTTAAACCCAGGGGCCACAACTACCAAGCCTAAGCCTGTAAGCTACAACTAGGGTGTGTGCGCCACAGCAAAAGATCCTGCAGGATGCAATGAGGAGCACATGTGCCACAACTAAGACCCGATGTGGCCAAATAAATAAATAAGTAATTTGAAAAAGTATATGGAGTCAAGTGGTATGGTAGCAGCTCTAATATCTTTTTTTTTAAATCTAAACTGATCCAGTCATTAAGTTGAAAAGGAGAGCAAATAAACTATTGAAAATACTGTTACCACTTCTGATCAGAATGCTTAGATTAAAACTCTTTAAAACATAATAGTCAAAAATCCATTTTGAAAGAAAACAGCAGTTTAATCACCCTTCAAAATATTAACCAGATTGGAGAAAAAGAGTCCTCAAAACTCAGAACCATTAAAAAAGTATGGATTACAAGTAATATTATCCTCAAGAAGAATAGCTCTCTATATAAATAAAACCATTAAAAATATTCAGATCTGGATTTGTATATTTTGTTTCAAAAACAGGTATGGCTTTGTGATGTAACCGCCCAACAAATATATATTTTAAAAATAAATACTGTTTCTTGGTTAACAAAAAACATGAATCATATTTTACATTAAGGCCAAGATTTTTTAAAAAATAAAACTTTTAACAAAGTTTTTGATATGAGAAAAGATGTTATTTTCCAGCCTTTGTAGGTTTAACATTTTAAAATAATGGTGCTTATACTACAGTACACAAAGTAAAGCATACATACTCTATTATAAATTACTCTGAAATTAAACAAGAAATTTTCTTTTCTTTCTAAGAGATCTGAAATGTGCACTGGCTCTCAATGTGTGTGGCCTCCAAACAGAAACAAGCTTGCACTGTTTTATTTCAGTTTTGCCTCATTTCTTCCCAAACAATCTCTCACTGCTAATCTACCGGGCCTTTTTTCCCTCTCTCCTAGCATAAAGGAAACACAAATCAAAGACATTATTAACTCCTTATGCACCATTGGAAAGCTGAATATATATCCTTTGCCCTGGTTTTCTTTTCCATTACTTATTAATGGAGCATGACTAGAGAACATACATTTCCACAAATAATTCTCGAAAACTGCATGAGAATTCTAAAATTTTTAATGTGTGTAGTCAATCTGTTAGTACTTTTTAAGCTATTAACAACTAGCCATATAATTTCAGGTATATATCTTGTGCTAAGTTTTTTCCTAAACTAACACTTAGTCTATAGTATCTACTTGAAAGAGCAAAATGGGAAGATGAATTTTATTTATGTCTTAGTCTAAGGTACCTGGGAATCAAGAAAAAGGTATTGGAAGTTTAATATTACAAAGGAAAACATATCTATATACAATATATGTAAAATATACTAAGGACTCCCTTGGTGGCTCAGATAGTAAAGAATCTGCCTACAAGGTGGGAGACCCAGACCAGCATCACTTTGTTCACAATAGTAAGGGATCCCTTGTTTCACTATATGCTCTCACTCACTAGTGGAGTGAAAAAGAGTGGGTGAATCATCTTACAAAGGTAAGCACAATTGTTAAGGGAAACATGTGTGACAAAACTTGCTTCTGAGAATTTTAACTAATGCATTAAAACTCTCCTGCTAAGATGTATGGTGATCAGAGCCAAGGAATTTTAAAGGCTGACTAGAATCAAATATTCCTTCAAGCTCCCAAAAAAGGACTGCAAAGTTCAGTCTTATTTGTTAAATACAAAAGATATTAAAATAAACTTTCTTTGTAATTATCCCAAAAGAGTGCTATTACACTCAACAGTTTTTCTATGTATGAAAAGATGCAAAATATTCATTCAGATAATTATTAAAAAGCAGGAAAGATGATTATGTACATCAATGCACATGACATCATTAGTAGGCACTCATTTAACTACTTGGGTGTCTAGTCTCCAACCAAAAAAGAAGATGCCAATTCCATTCTTTAAAGAGGATAAGCATCACGGTCCTTGGCAATAGAACATAATACACCAGGCCAAGGAGAATATGTGGTATAAACTGAATTCGACTGTTCATTTTTCTGGTTTATGAGCCATCACTACTGTGCAACGTATAGTAATCGAGGCAGCTCCACGGGGTTCAGACACTCTCCAGGAGCAATGGAGGATGAGGGACCACTGAGGAGCTGCACAGCGACAAACCTCAAGGCACGAAGTTCTGAGCCCACTCAGGACCTGTCCTGAATATCATGTCTTCAGTACAAAAGGGAGGTGCCATCAGGCCAGTGGCCCCTTGGCTCTACCTTATACTGATGAGTTTGCAATCAGTAGGACTATGGCCTCTGAGGAGCTGAGGGAGCTAATTATGAGGTTCATCTCTGGCAAACGAAAAAAAGAAGAAAAAAAAATATGAGTGATGATCCAGGGGTTCAGGGAGCACTTGCCCCTGAGCAAATGCCACAGAACTTTAAAGCCTATGCTCCAAAGGCAGTTTTCCCCCCTGAGGCTTTCCTTCACTGATACACAGATAAGACTGATGGATGCTGTCCTGTTGGCAAGGATGCAAGGGGGCAGAGGGACAGGCAGGGAGGGGTGCTGTTAGCGATGCATGGTGATAATTCAAAACACTCTGTGAGGCTGCAAAGCAAAATTACTTGTCAAATTTTCATCTAGCCACTTCAGGCAGTTATTGAGAGCAGAATGGGTGTGGCTGCATGGGAAGAGAGATGGGTGCATGCAATTAGGACAAAGGACAAATGAAGCAATGGCAGATAAACCATCCGAGTAAACTTCAACCTGAAAGAAAGCTGTGACACGGTACAACTCATGTACCAATGATCACTCCAGACAGCATCTGGCAAGATTGAAATCTCCACATCACATAAGGCAATGCCGGAACCACTGTCCTGTTCTCACATTTCTCTGTCCCTAGCTTGCTGGCTTTCTAAGCAGAAAGCAAACTAGAATAAGGGCTCTTGTGCTGTTTTTCCCAGGCAGCCATCACTGGGCAACTTAGATACAAAGAAAGACAGGGCTCAACAGAGCCCAGGAGTTTGTCAACCCCCATTCCCCAAAGTCCATATTTACAATTCATCCAGCTGTTTCAATAATGAACTAAAAATGCACTGAGTTTGATTTTGATGATGCGATCCATGATCGACACCCTTTCCACCCAGAATCTCACAGATGAAGTTCCTGGTGTTAGTCAGAGTGAATCTCCGGTAACGAGTCAAATTCAGGGGGCAAGACCCTTTCTGGTGCAGAGGATGGGTGGTACTTACAGCAGATCATCTACATGTCTTTGTCTCATCTCCATGCTCAAGAATCTGACATACACGTTCACAGAGAAACACAAGTGTCAGTGAACCTGCTGTTACAAGTTAGGCTGGGGTGACTGAGTTGCATGGTCAACTCAGTGCTCAACCACTTACTGAGAAACTGTAATGTGGCTGGGACTAAATGAGGCATTGTGCATTTCCTGTTTTTGTCTTCATACATTAAATTTTCTCCACACAACTGCATGGGCTATACAACGAGATAATTCATGAGACCATGAAATCAGAAAAAGACAACCCTTGGTGTTGGCATACATATGTTTTCACTTTCATGTCTTATTCTGCGGGATGATAATAGGTTGCTATCAACATAATATGAATATGCTAGCTGATTTAAAATACAAATAACTTCTCAGTTTCAAGTTTATTTTTGTTAAAGGTTTGGGGTAAATCAACTCTTTTATATGATTCAAGATTTATCATTATGTTTCTTAATAAAATTTGATTGTTTCATATTTAAATATATAAGAACATTAGCTGTGCTAAAACCCAGACTGAAAATATGGACTGCATAACTTTGTGAAACATGGCTTCCAAGGCCATTTTAGACTTAAAACAAATATTAAACTCACAAATTCTGTGAAGCAGAGTACTGTGAAAGGATGATAAACGAATTCTTGTGGCTTCATTCACATTAATAATCACATTATCAATGTGTTTTTAAACAAGTTCATCTTTGTCTACCATTAATACTTTTCTAGATGAAATTATTAAATTTTATTAAAGCTAATGTATATTTAAGATAAAGATACCTTAAATAATCTATATAAGGAGATTGATCAAAAGGCACCATATAAAATTCATAACATATATTTTAGAAATATCTCCCTTATCTTAAATTGCACACAATACATAAATCTGTTACTAAATAAATAAAATTATCATTTTCCAGTTTTAGTTTAAATTTTGTTATTTCTTTTCAGATGTGATTCAAATAACACTTAATTTCACAATTTAATCAGTGGCTTAAATAGTATTTCCAGAACTGAGTGTGAATAATCAAAAAGGGAAACTTCTGTTTAATGTAATAATACAAATATATTAAGCAAAATATTGATTCCATATCTTCTAAATTATCTCATGAATCGGTAGTGTGCTAGGTACATTCTTTTATAAACAAGATATACATATTAATTAATGCTTGTAATTCACACCATAGTGTGCTCCCAGTGTACAATGATTTGCTAAATCTGTCAAAACCATTAACGGTATCAATTTTACATTGTTTTAGGTGGTGATACTTATCATATTTGAGTAGTATACTAGGGGACATCACATTTGTACTTCTGAATTGCTATTATAAGTAGAATGGGATAAAAATAGCCAAAATGATTTAAATACTTTTGTTATAGTGCAATAAATAGATACAAATGTTTGCAATAATACATAAAGGGTACAAGAAATTGTGACACAAATGAAAAGAGAGTAACAATTATAATCAGAGAAAACAGATTTCTTAAATTCCTGTAAGAATTTTGAAACTTCCTTTTGGGGGCACAAAGGACATAAATAGTATTTAAGCAGGATAAACATTAAGATAAGTAGGAAAATTGAGATTACTGCTTTTACAAATGTATTTTACTAAAACATTGACTTGAAAAGAACATTTAACACATTTTGTTGTTGTTCAGTTGCTAAGTCGTGTGTGCCTCTTTTGTGTGCCCATGGACTGTAGCCCACCAGGCTCCTCTGTGTATGGAGATTTCCCAGGTAAGACTACTGGAGCAGGCTCCCATTTCCCTCTCAGGAGATCTTTCGAACCCAGGGATTGAACCCACATCTCCTGGACTGGCAGGTGGGTTCTTTACTATTGAGCCACTAGGGAGTTTACTGTTTTCAAAAAAAAAAAAAAAAAAAAAGATGAAAAGAAAAATGTCATGCATGTATTTGTAAGGGACCCACCTACAAAAGTCAACTTTTGGTGGGTATGGGAAGGAATAGAAAGAACAATGTCACCTTAATGGGGGAGAAAAAGTAAAACATCACACAAAAGCACCGACTTTTAAGGCAAGACACACACTAACGATTTAAAGTGACAACATGCAAGTTATTTGTGATAACTATAGTGACGCTTATGAAAAAACATCAAGCCAGAGAAACGTTTTTGGTTCTTGGTTTTCCTTAATCTTGTGTTTAAGAGGGGAAAAAGAAATAACCAAGTCTGAAATGTATACACAGGGGCATCTCTAAGTGGTACTTACTGGCATGACAATGTTGTAGTGGATGCAGAACCCGGGCTCCGAGGGAAAATACTCATCAGATACAAATCTGATCCTGATTTGATTTCCTTTAGAAATCTGCTTTCCTGGCACACTGCCAGACCCACACCAGCGCCCTAAAATGGTTCCATCACTTGGTTCTTCAACCTCTACAAAATCATACCTGCAAGAGACCAGGANCTATCAACATAATATGAATATGCTAGCTGATTTAAAATACAAATAACTTCTCAGTTTCAAGTTTATTTTTGTTAAAGGTTTGGGGTAAATCAACTCTTTTATATGATTCAAGATTTATCATTATGTTTCTTAATAAAATTTGATTGTTTCATATTTAAATATATAAGAACATTAGCTGTGCTAAAACCCAGACTGAAAATATGGACTGCATAACTTTGTGAAACATGGCTTCCAAGGCCATTTTAGACTTAAAACAAATATTAAACTCACAAATTCTGTGAAGCAGAGTACTGTGAAAGGATGATAAACGAATTCTTGTGGCTTCATTCACATTAATAATCACATTATCAATGTGTTTTTAAACAAGTTCATCTTTGTCTACCATTAATACTTTTCTAGATGAAATTATTAAATTTTATTAAAGCTAATGTATATTTAAGATAAAGATACCTTAAATAATCTATATAAGGAGATTGATCAAAAGGCACCATATAAAATTCATAACATATATTTTAGAAATATCTCCCTTATCTTAAATTGCACACAATACATAAATCTGTTACTAAATAAATAAAATTATCATTTTCCAGTTTTAGTTTAAATTTTGTTATTTCTTTTCAGATGTGATTCAAATAACACTTAATTTCACAATTTAATCAGTGGCTTAAATAGTATTTCCAGAACTGAGTGTGAATAATCAAAAAGGGAAACTTCTGTTTAATGTAATAATACAAATATATTAAGCAAAATATTGATTCCATATCTTCTAAATTATCTCATGAATCGGTAGTGTGCTAGGTACATTCTTTTATAAACAAGATATACATATTAATTAATGCTTGTAATTCACACCATAGTGTGCTCCCAGTGTACAATGATTTGCTAAATCTGTCAAAACCATTAACGGTATCAATTTTACATTGTTTTAGGTGGTGATACTTATCATATTTGAGTAGTATACTAGGGGACATCACATTTGTACTTCTGAATTGCTATTATAAGTAGAATGGGATAAAAATAGCCAAAATGATTTAAATACTTTTGTTATAGTGCAATAAATAGATACAAATGTTTGCAATAATACATAAAGGGTACAAGAAATTGTGACACAAATGAAAAGAGAGTAACAATTATAATCAGAGAAAATAGATTTCTTAAATTCCTGTAAGAATTTCGAAACTTCCTTTTGGGGGCACAAAGGACATAAATAGTATTTAAGCAGGATAAACATTAACATAAGTAGGAAAATTGAGATTACTGCTTTTAAAAATGTATTTTACTAAAACATTGACTTGAAAAGAACATTTAACACATTTTGTTGTTGTTCAGTTGCTAAGTCGTGTGTGCCTCTTTTGTGTGCCCATGGACTGTAGCCCACCAGGCTCCTCTGTGTATGGAGATTTCCCAGGTAAGACTACTGGAGCAGGCTCCCATTTCCCTCTCAGGAGATCTTTCGAACCCAGGGATTGAACCCACATCTCCTGGACTGGCAGGTGGGTTCTTTACTATTGAGCCACTAGGGAGTTTACTGTTTTCAAAAAAAAAAAAAAAAAAAAAAGATGAAAAGAAAAATGTCATGCATGTATTTGTAAGGGACCCACCTACAAAAGTCAACTTTTGGTGGGTATGGGAAGGAATAGAAAGAACAATGTCACCTTAATAGGGGAGAAAAAGTAAAACATCACACAAAAGCACCGACTTTTAAGGCAAGACACACACTAACGATTTAAAGTGACAACATGCAAGTTATTTGTGATAACTATAGTGACGCTTATGAAAAAACATCAAGCCAGAGAAACGTTTTTGGTTCTTGGTTTTCCTTAATCTTGTGTTTAAGAGGGGAAAAAGAAATAACCAAGTCTGAAATGTATACACAGGGGCATCTCTAAGTGGTACTTACTGGCATGACAATGTTGTAGTGGATGCAGAACCCGGGCTCCGAGGGAAAATACTCATCAGATACAAATCTGATCCTGATTTGATTTCCTTTAGAAATCTGCTTTCCTGGCACACTGCCAGACCCACACCAGCGCCCTAAAATGGTTCCATCACTTGGTTCTTCAACCTCTACAAAATCATACCTGCAAGAGACCAGGAGAAAAGAGACATAAAACCATGATCTGTTATTTTAGGAATTCAAGGGAGTGAGTTCATCTCAAATTTAACGGTGTAAATAGAATAAAATATGCCAAAGATGAGACACAACTGAAAAAGTATTCTCAATTAAAGAAATATGAGTCTTCTATTCTAAGCCCTCCAGTCTTGTTGGTAAGGAACTCCAAATTCACTAAACAGCTATGTCAAACTTAGACATATTGTATGTAGCAACCATATCTGACATTCAATTTATGAATTACTCAGTTTAATTTCCATTTGGATACGGCAGTTTTGCTCTACTCTTAATTTCCATGATTACTGTCCAACACTTTCCAGCAGTAACTGCTTCACGTGGTCAGATTCCTTGCTCCCTATCCTCTTCTGTGTCCAGGCTTTTCTAGAGCCTCTTCATTATATACATATTCTCCAAATCCCACTCCGTACGACATTGCCTTTGCTACACTGTGAGCTGTGTGTCCTCAGCTCACAGACGTCTTTCTCTTTCTGTCAAACACATATTTTCAACATTTAACTACACATATGCAAGTGATACATCTAGTTGGCTAAGCTGTAAAACTCTTGAAGAAAGGAATCAATTCTCTTGTGGTTCAAGTTTATACTGCATTATACATGGCATCTTAAACCTAAGCAATGAATGGCTAATATTTTTCTAACCACTGTTACCTTGGGTTTGAAGGTTTCAATCAGTGGTACTCATGGAGGGCAGAGTTGCCTTACAGAATGTTCCATAAACGTGTAGAGGCATTTTAGGTTGTCTCAGTGATGGTGGATGAGGACAGGAGAGTCCAGAAAATGGGTATTCACTCCACACCCTCCAGGCCTTTCAAACAGTTCACTGGACATTGATAATACTGTCTCACAAATAAATGCAAATATGATTTGAAGGTTTAGTTTAAACCCAATTTTCTAGACATTCAACTATCAAATAAGTTGAACGAAGTGTCTATGCTTTGGAACAAGAATTACTATTCTAGAGAATCAAACCATTAACAGGAGCATGACTTATACTCTGCATTATGATGAAAATAATTAGACATACCCATTTAGTCAATTACCATAGCTATCATATACACAATGAGTCTGTTACTTGAAAGATACAAACATCTGACTACTTCATTTTATTTTTGTGCAACTGGGCATGTGTATCTATGCACTTAAATGCATTGTATTAATATAAATTACTGCTGTTATGTCAACTTTACATAGCAGGTAGGCCTTTATATCTATTTTTAAATAACTGCATATATAAATAGAGGATCAGTTATGAACTGCATTTCAGAATTCTTAGGACATTGCCAAATTTTTCTTAAGGGAGGTCTGGCATGGATGAAAACTATTGGTAGATTTTTTTTTAGAAAGTCTGAAACCAGTATATACCAGACAATGAAAATTAATATATTTTGCACATTATAGAATTTACAGAAGAAAAAAAAGTGAAAAAGGACTGTAGCCCCCTATGCTCCTCTGTCCATGGAATTTTCCAGGCAAGAGTACTGGAGTGGGTTGCCATTTCCTTCTCCAGAGGATCTTCCCGACCCAGGGGTCGAACCCAGGTCTCCCGCACTGTAAGCAAGATGCTTTACCATCTGAGCCACCAGGGAAGTCCTAGTATATACCAGACAATGAAAATTAATATATTTTGCACAGCATAGCATTTACAGAAGAAAAAAAATTTGAAAAAGGACAAAGTGCATAACAAACCAAAGTGCATAACAAACATAACAAAGTGCATAGGATTTATACTTATAAATCCTATTCTAAATAACTAGCCAGAACTCTCTAATGGTAAATATACCTGTTCCAATCTAATTTTTCTTGTCCTTAAATCAGGATAGTGCAATCTGACTCACAGGGATGTTTTGAGAAAAGGGAAATGGAACAGTTCCTGAGCAGTGCGGAAAGCATTGTGGTATACAGCTGCCAGTTAACAGTTTGCCCCACATCCCTACCCAGTACCTATTGCCCCTACCCCATACCTATAACCCTGAGAGTGTGAAAGCATAAATGAGGAGAACTCAAATACCAAAGGGAGAAAGAACTTCTCCTCTATCACATGACAAGTCCCGGATATAAATTACAAATGCATAAGCCTCCTCAGGACAAACATCCCAGGAGCCTGCTCTAAGTGTGTGGTGGGAACAGTAGTGGGGCACAGGGGAAGATGGGGGTAAAACAGACCGGGTGGTTATTTCAGACATATCTGGTACCAAAGTTGATAACCAGCATTTTAGATCAAAGAGTAATGTTTATATTAAGATCGTTTCCATGTAGAACAAAGCTGCTATTCACAGAGCATGTTTGCTCTGTGTTTGGGAGGGAAGCTAGCTGATAGACGTCACCACCAGGACTAGTTTGCAGAGAGCTGATTTCAGGCTGGTCAATCATTCTGTGAGTATTTGTGAAGCATGGACTTGGCACAAAGTGCTGGGCTAGATTCTCAGGGTGCAAATATGAAACCACAGCTCCTGTGGGCTCAGTTCAGTTCAGTTCAGTCGCTCAGTCGTGTCCAACTCTTTGCGACACCATGAATCACATCATGCCAGCCCTCCCTGTCTATCACCAACTCCCAGAGTTCACTCAGATTCACATCCATCGAGTCAGTGATGCCATCTAGCCATCTCATCCTCTGTTGTCCCCTTCTCCTCCTGCCCCCAATCCCTCCCAGCGTCAGGGTCTTTTCCAATGAGTCAACTCTTTGCATGAGGTGGCCAAAGTACTGGAGTTTCAGCTTTAGCATCATTCCTTCCAAAGAAATCCCAGGGCTGATCTCCTTCAGAATGGACTGGTTGGATCTCCTTGCAGTCCAAGGGATTCTCAAGAGTCTTCTCCAACACCACAGTTCAAAAGCATCAATTCTTCAGCACTCAGCCTTCTTCACAGTCCAATTCTCACATCCATACATGACTACTGGAAAAACCATAGCCTTGACTAGACGTACATTAGTCAGCAAAGTAATTAATGTCTCTGCTTTTGAATATGCTATCTAGGTTGGTCATAACTTTTCTTCCAAGGAGTAAGGGTCTCTTAATTTCACGGCTGCAGTCACTATCTGCAGTGATTTCCGAGCCCCCCAAAATAAAGTCTGACACTGTTTCCACTGTTTCCCCATCTATTTCCCATGAAGTGATGGGACCGGATGCCATGATCTTAGTTTTCTGAATGTTGAGCTTTAAGCAAACTTTTTCACTCTCCTCTTTCACTTTCATCAAGAGGCTTTTTAGTTCCTTTGGGCTCAGGGTCCATTAAACCCTGGCGGGTGCTCTAATGAGAGTTCATAGGAAACACTGTGGAACGCTGGCAGGGTGAGGGAAACCCTACACGGTGAGATTAGGGTCAGCTTACAAGGGAGCATCTGGGCTGCTGGGGGCAAGAGGTGGGGGAAGGCATTCTAGCAAGAAGCACGATCCTGAGGATGTAACAGAAGAACCCCAGGGCCTGGCTGGTTGTCTGTGAGCAGAGGATGGAGCTCAAGCTGGCAGGGCAGGTGCGGGTGAGGCCACCTTGGGATTCCAGGGTCGAATGTGAGAATGTTATTTTTTAGACCAGCGTTGAAAGCAGGGAAGCACAGTTTAAAGAGGTTCTATGTTGCTTTAAAATATTTAGGTCAACATTTAATTAATTAATCTTTTAGGCACTACCTGTATTTTTTTCATTTTTAATTCAAGTATAATTTATAACCTAATAGTTTCAAGTGTACATGAAAAGTGATTCAGTTCTACATAAATAAATAAATAAATAAATAAATAAATAAATATGGTTAAATATATATATATATTCAGACTCTTTTCCATTATAGATTATTACAATATACTGAGTAGAGTTCCTTGTGCTCTACCATTGGTCCTTGTGGTTTATGAGTTTTATGCACAGTCGTGTGTATGTTCATCCCAACCTCTTGACTTATCTCCCATCACCCCTTCCTGCACCTTCCCACCCCTACTTTTTTCCCTTTGGTAATCATAAATCTGTTCTCTATGTCTGTGAGTCTATTTCCATTTTGGAAATAAGCTCATTTATATCTTTTTTTTAAAGATTCCACATATACATGAAATCATAAAATAGTTGGCTTTTCCTGCCTGTAAATCACCATTTGGAAAAAGTTGAATTTCACAGAAAAATCTGAATTTCAGGCTTTCTTAAAACAAACTTGAACATCTGGTCATACTAAGTATTCTTTGCCCTGGTGTGGCTCCTTGTGGGCTCAGGTCTGCAGAGCTGGCATCCACTCCAGGAGAGGAGAGGCCTTTCTCTCACTCACAGCCTCACCCAGCACCTGTGTGTCAGGCACATAGATTGTTCACTATCTGAGGTCAGGATGCCCTTTACTCCTTCATGGAAATGGAGGCTAGGCCAGGGGACATGCTCTTTCCAGTTTTTAAAAACCCCTGTCTAGTTTCTTTAAAAAACACTGTCTAGTTTCTATGGTGCTTTTTTTTTTTTTTTAAGTACCCAGATCTTTATTGATCTCCATCACTTGCCCACACGGGCACCTGAGTTTGCAGCCTACAAGGCAGCTATTGGAAGTTTCAGTGAGGGAGCAATATAGACACAGGATCCCAGTACATCTGAGGATGCCAGGAAACCACAGCATCTGAAGTATGGGCAGGAAGGAAGAACTTTTAACAAAAAGAGCCTGAAAAGGAGCCATCAGGGAAGCAGCAAGAAAACCACTGTGAAAAATGACACGGAACCAAGAGAAAAGGGAGGGTCCATCCAAGCAGAAGTGGGCAGATCATCCATGCCAAAGAGGAGCAAAGAGGGTGAAAACCAAGATGCTCTCCCTGGACCTGGCAATTATGAAGTCATTTTCAATCAGCTGGTTGGGTGAACACATAATATCAAAACATTATTTCAGATCTGTTTTAAAAAAATTTAGTTTTTATCAGCATATAGTTGGTTTACAATGCTGTGTAAATTGCAGGTGTACAGGACAGTGATTCAGTTATTCATAAATACCTAGATCTATTCTTTTTCAGATTCTTTTCCATGATAGGTTATTACAAGATGGTGAGTATAGTTTCCTATGTTATACAGTAGGTCCTTGTTGATTATCTATACATAGTAGTATATTAATCAAACCTTCTGAATTATCCCTCCCCCAGGCATTTTCAAAATAACTGTCTTTCTAAGGCAACTTCCCTGATGGCTCAGATGGTAAAGAATCTGCCTGCAACATTTGGAAGATCCCCTGGAGAAGGGCATGGCTACCCACTCCAGTATTCTTATCTGGAGAATTCCAAGGACAGAGGAGCCTGGCAGGTTACAGTTGACGGGGCTGCAGAGAGTCAGATGCCACTGAGCAACTAACACTTTCTAACAGAAACATCTCAAGAGATAAGAATATCATTTATAAGGAGCTTAAAATTAACAACTCACATGACTATTCTGCTGTACATATTTTCCTTTTGATTTCTGTCAAAAAACAAACACCACTGGACTTTCCCAATGGTTGAGTNTGAAACGAAAATATTAGTCACTCAGTCGTGTCCGACTCTTGACCCCATGGACTGTAGCCCACCAAGCTTCTTTGTCCATGGAATTTGCCAGGCAAGAATACTGGAGTGGGTAGGTATTCCCTTCTCCAGGGAATCTTCCTTGCGCAGGGATCAAACCTGGCTCTCCTACATTCCAGGTAGATTTTTTACCGTTTGAGCCAACTGGGAAGCAGGATATCTGCTCTTAGTTCCCCCTAGAGTAACTGGTCTGGGGACAGATACTTGGTTCAAACCAGTCCAATCAAAACTTTTCCAAAGAGGGNTCTCCTACATTCCAGGTAGATTTTTTACCGTTTGAGCCAACTGGGAAGCAGGATATCTGCTCTTAGTTCCCCCTAGAGTAACTGGTCTGGGGACAGATACTTGGTTCAAACCAGTCCAATCAAAACTTTTCCAAAGAGGGGTGTGATTCCCAAGTGGGAGGAGTGTGGGGGAGAGATGGAATGGAGTTTTGGGATTAGCAGATGCATACTATTATATAGAATGTATAAACAACAAGATCCTACTGTATAGGACAGAGAACTATCAATATATTCAATATCCTGTGATAAACTCTAACAGAAAGGAACATGAGAAAGAATGTATACCTACATATAACTGAATCACTTTGCTGTACAGTAGAAGTTAACACAACATTGTAAATCAACTATACTTCAATAAAATTGAAAGAAAAATATTCCAAAAACTTTTGCAGGAAAAGTTCCGGTCTCATTCAAAGATTGGAAGTGCTAATATCTTGGTGCTTTCCTGATTTGTTCTGAGATTTTATGAAAACAGACTGAGACTGAAGCAAATCCATGGAGTCAGAGAAAGAGACAGAGTTGGTGGCATCATTGGAAACCTGGATGAAGCTCATCCCTGAAATATTCAAGAACAGATCCAAACATTTCTTTTTCAGTTGGTTACCAGCTAATTACTCGTGGTTACTTGAAATTAAATAATCTTAAAAGTTACTCTTCTGGTATGAATCCCACTATCTTTCAACTGATGTCATTACCTATTAGGGAAATTTATTCTACCCTGGCATTCTTGTTGCAGAATTATAGTATTATTCCCAGACTTTATGAAACACTGGTATGTTCTTGGCTCTTCTCAGAGCCCCTGAAAAACTGACTTATCCCAATGAAAAGTGAGGAAGTCCATCTCTTTTCTAAAACAGAGAGGCCGTTCAACATCCTAGATGATTCCAGGGTTTGTCTTTAATATAAATAATTTTTATTGTCAGGCTTCTCTGGTGGCTCGGACAGTAAAGAGTTTGCCTGCAATGCAGGAGACTTGGGTTTGCGTCTCTGGGTTGGCAAGATCCCCTGGAGAAGGGAATGGCTACCCACTCCAGTATTCTGGCCTAGAGAATTCCATGGATGGAGGAGCTTGGCAGGCTACAGTCCATGGGATTGCACAGAATCAGACACCACTGAGCGACTAACACTTTCACTGTCTATTGTCAGCAATTTTGAAATTGGTTGTTTGGTTCCTCCCCAGACTTGTGTCCCTGGGGCAAAAGGGAATGTAGCTTTGGAATACAAAGCATTGATCCCAGTGTGGAGTTCCTTTTTAAAACATTTTTATTGGAGTATAGCTGATTTACAGTGTTGTGTTAGTTTCAGGTGTACAGCAAAGCGAATCAATTATGCATATACNTTGTTTGGTTCCTCCCCAGACTTGTGTCCCTGGGGCAAAAGGGACTGTAGCTTTGAAATACAAAGCATTGATCCCAGTGTGGAGTTCCTTTTTAAAACATTTTTATTGGAGTGTAGTTGATTTACAGTGTTGTGTTAGTTTCAGGTGTACAGCAAAGCGAATCAATTACGCATATGCATATATCCACTCTGTTTCTGACTCTTTTCCCATGTAGGTCATTATAGAGTATTGAGTAGAGCTTCCTGCACTATACAGAAGGTTCTTATTGATTATTTTATATATAGCAGTCTCTATATGTCAATCCCAGTCTCCCAAGTTCATCTCTCCCCACCTTTCCCCTTGAGTAACCATAGGTCTGTTTTCTATATCTATGGCTCTATTTCCATTTTACAAATAAGTTCATTTGTAGCACTTTTTTAAAGAAAATTTCATATGGCAATATCCTATGATATTTGTCTTTCTTTGCACTCACATGCGTGGGCACACGGCCCATCTCCCCACCCCTCCACTCACATGGAGCTTCCACAAGAAAGGACGGGTGGGAGGAGAGAAATGTACTTTCTGTGAGAAGACCACACAGAAAATAATGAGCCAAGAGTAGGTCTGAGGAAATCTCAACAAGAGAACTTTGTGTTTGAAAATAACACAATTTCTTCAACTGTTCTTGGTGCTTTTATGAAAGTCTCCTCCAACCTATTTTGCATGGTTTTGGCCATATTCACTTCCTCATCTATAGACCGGTCCACGCTCTGTTCTGCAACAAAACGCTCAGCTTCCGAGAGCAAGAGAAGGAGTCCGAATCCATTGGCAGGGGGTTCACAGGTGGACCCTGCCACCAGGACAGTCAAATCCCTGCCTCATCTCCAGGGCATCCCATGCTCCAGGCCAACTCATCATGGGCACATTATTCCCCATATTTACCAGTTTAAATCTGTTTGGTGGACTATTCCTCTTTAAAATTCTTTTAATTTTAACCAGCTCTTAATGAGTACCCACTAAGTTCTGGTCAGTTAGTGACATCTTAGCTATTCTTTAGGCTGGACACATGCTGCATTCCAATCCTTCTGGATGGTAACTCATCACTTTCTAATCATGACAGGTGGTGGAGGAGACCCTACATTTGCCCTCGTGGTCTCCTCCAGTGAACCTACCCCGTTTGCCCCAAACAGCAGTGACCAGTGTAGGCAACCAGGCTGCACATGACTGGCACAGATAGACCTTCAGGAAAGTCTCGGAGACAGATAATAAATGCTCCAAGCAAATCTGGGTCCCTTACCTCCTGCCAGTGGTTGAGGTAGGTACTCCCCATACCATTACCTATGTGTGTGCTACGTGCTAGGTTGCTTCAGCCGTGTCTGACTCTTTGCAACCCCACAGACTGTAGCCCATGAGGCTCCTCTGTCCCTGGGTATTCTCCAGGGACAAGAATACTGGAGTGGTTGCCATGCCCTCCTCCAGGAGTTCTTCCTGATCCAGGGATTGAACCCACGTCTCTTATGTCTCCTTCATCGGCAGGTGGGTTCTTTACCACTAGTAACCACCTAGGAAGCCTACCATCACCTATAATATTAGACAAAAGTCCTGGGTGTTCATTGGAAGGACTGATGATGAAGCTGAAATTCTGATAATTTGGCCACCTGATATGAAGAGCTGACTTATTTGAAAAGACCCTGATGCTGGAAAGGTTGAGGGCAGGAGGTGAAGGGGAGGACAGAGGATGAGGTGGTTGGATGGCATCACTGACTCAATGGACATGAGTTTGGGGAGGCCTGGTGTGCTGCGGTTCATGGGGTTGCAGGGAGTCAGACACAACTGAGCGACTGAACTGAACCTGATCTCACAGCAAGACTCCCACAGGGCACCTTAAAAAGGCACAGATATTCTTCTCTCACCTAAGTGTTTCTTGCAATCCTGAACAGGACCAGAATACGGAATTGGAGGTCCATTCTCAGCTAGTCATTCTGAGCCCCAGTTTTGCAGACTCAGGCTCGGAATTAGGTATGTATGCAACTGGCTTCATGGGGTGCCTTTGGATGTCTCAGAGCTAAAATCACAGGCCATTTACACCAAATAGTGACTAATGCTTTTTCCTTTCTTTCACCATGTTAAGGGGCTCATGAAAACATTCTGCTTGAAAACTAAATTCTTAGGACACACACTGATGGGCTTCCAAGGTCACGAATGGCTAAATGTACTTTCTTCTTTCATTTCAGTTGTATGGTAATTAAACTAAGAGATAACTTTATTCCTTTTCACAAAATACCTTTTTTCCTTAAAATTTTATCCCTTAGAGCTTTCACTGTCATTGTAAAATTATGTAAGAAATATATCATATGCTTGAAAGTTACATCTAATATGGGGAAATATTAAAAAATTAGTTCTGAAAAAAATGAGTTTTCGAGGTCTGCATGGGAGGTTTAATTTGTGCACCCAATTTCTCCATAATAAATTAATAATAATTATTTATAGACTGTGGCTAGTAAAATACACAGCTATAGTCTGAATTATAAGATGGTCAACAAAGCAATCTAAACATAATCAGTTATAGTCATAACTGTGCTCTCTATTTACCATCTTCTGAGACTGGTGGCATTTCATTTTAATTGTCTATTTACTTGTCTGTGTCTAAACAGATTGTGAGCTACTTGAGGACACAAGTTACTTCCTTTTCACCTCTGCCCCACACCACCCTCACACAACCTTCCTCTGGGCTCAGCAAGTGCCTACTGGATTGACAGTAAATGCATAAGCAAATCACAGTGCCGCATCAATTCTATTATGAACAGCAGGAAGTGAGGAAAATGTCCAAAATATTTATTTTTCATTTTAAAGGAAACTAACAATTTTGATCATCTTAAATTCTAAATATTAAAAAATGTGTTCATTTAGTAGATTCAGCATTTTTATCATTCACAGTTTTCCACATTAGATGATAGCATTTCTTCCAAAAGAAATTCAGCTGTTTTGGTGGAAAAGAGCCACTGTTTTTTTAAACTGAATTGTAGTTGACTGACAATGTTTTGGTAATTTCTGCTATACAGCAAAATGATTCATTTATACAGAGGCACTGTTGGGCATCCCATTCTCTTCCACACTCTGTCCCTTATGGTCTTTCTCTTTGTAAAATATAATGTACTGCCAATCTGTATAAATTGTTTACATCAGATTAACAAACAAAAAAAAAATTTAAGACTTTTCCACTAAAAGAGTTCCTTCTTAAGGACACCGTGTGTCACTCACATAAGAACCACATATGCATACACAATACTGAAAGACAAGTCCTATTTTGGCAATTTTTACACCAAGTGTGTACACGTGCATGCACACACACACCATCCCTCCACTTTCATCTATCACCCTCCACTGTGTTGCCTGTACATCTTCTCAAGCTAGAAAACCAACAAAACCTAACTTGCCTCTGACTTGCTTTTTTCTCAGTAGGAATGTTAACCCTCAGTAGCATAAAAACACAACTCCCTCTCTCTCTCTCTTTTAAATAAAAGACGATTTGAGAAGCCAGAAAGACCATGGGAGTCACACACCTCATCCTGCTACCCTGTTTTAAAGATGCCACTAAAACTGTGAATCATATTTTCTGGATTCTCCTATGATCTAGACTTGAGAGAATATTGACACTAGGGCAGTTTAAATTCTGGAGGTGCATTTTATCCAGGACACATCTATATTTTAGTTCTCCAGTCCTGTCATGGAGAAGAGTCCATCTGGCCATTTAAAAAAAATTCAACATTGAAGTTGAACCTGAGAATACTATGTCTTGTTAGGAGGGACTTGGTTTTGCTGGAAACAGTGCAACTTCCAGCTCCATGGTGGACAAAGTCAGGCAGAGAAATTCCCCTTGGTGTGTTACAACAAAAATTGCCGAAGAAATGATGAAAAGAAAGCCATTGTTTCTCATGCAGTCTTGAACCATCAAGAAAATAAAATTCTTTGAAGTACAAACAAGGAAAGAAACCAAGATTTTGGGGAGGTGAATACACTCTGGGCCCTGTAGGCATCTGCTGAGCCTCTCTGTGTGCAAGAGCAGTGGGTGGCTGGGGTGAGAGGTTAATGGGTCACAAGTAGTCCCAGGACCCAAGTTGGGCTGGACCCTTGCTCCATCTTTCCCTGTCACTCTGAAAAATCTACCCCTTGAGGGGAGACAACAGCTAGATGTCAACAATTAACCTGATGGATAACTTCTCAACAGCCATAGANTGTGAGCTACTTGAGGACACAAGTTACTTCCTTTGCACCTCTGCCCCACACCACCCCCACACAACCTTCCTCAGGGCTCAGCAAGTGCCTACTGGATTGACGGTAAATGCATGAGCAAATCACAGTGCCGCATCAATTCTATTATGAACAGCAGGAAGTGAGGAAAATGTCCAGAATATTTATTTTTCATTTTAAAGGAAACTAACAATTTGGATCATCTTAAATTCTAAATATTAAAAAATGTGTTCATTTAGTAGATTCAGCATTTTTATCATTCACAGTTTTCCACATTAGATGATAGCATTTCTTCCAAAAGAAATTCAGCTGTTTTGGTGGAAAAGAGCCACTGTTTTTTTAAACTGAATTGTAGTTGACTGACAATGTTTTGGTAATTTCTGCTATACAGCAAAATGATTCATTTATACAGAGGCACTGTTGGGCATCCCATTCTCTTCCACACTCTGTCCCTTATGGTCTTTCTCTTTGTAAAATATAATGTACTGCCAATCTGTATAAATTGTTTACATCAGATTAACAAACAAAAAAAAATTTAAGACTTTTCCACTAAAAGAGTTCCTTCTTAAGGACACCATGTGTCACTCACATAAGAACCACATATGCATACACAATACTGAAAGACAAGTCCTATTTTGGCAATTTTTACACCAAGTGTGTACACGTGCATGCACACACACACCATCCCTCCACTTTCATCTATCACCCTCCACTGTGTTGCCTGTACATCTTCTCAAGCTAGAAAACCAACAAAACCTAACTTGCCTCTGACTTGCTTTTTTCTCAGTAGGAATGTTAACCCTCAGTAGCATAAAAACACAACTCCCTCTCTCTCTCTCTTTTAAATAAAAGACGATTTGAGAAGCCAGAAAGACCATGGGAGTCACACACCTCATACTGCTACCCTGTTTTAAAGATGCCACTAAAACTGTGAATCATATTTTCTGGATTCTCCTATGATCTAGACTTGAGAGAATATTGACACTAGGGCAGTTTAAATTCTGGAGGTGCATTTTATCCAGAACACATCTATATTTTAGTTCTCCAGTCCTGTCATGGAGAAGAGTCCATCTGGCCATTTAAAAAAAATTCAACATTGAAGTTGAACCTGAGAATACTATGTCTTGTTAGGAGGGACTTGGTTTTGCTGGAAACAGTGCAACTTCCAGCTCCATGGTGGACAAAGTCAGGCAGAGAAACTCCCCTTGGTGTGTTACAACAAAAATTGCCAAAGAAATGATGAAAAGAAAGCCATTGTTTCTCATGCAGTCTTGAACCATCAAGAAAATAAAATTCTTTGAAGTACGAACAAGGAAAGAAACCAAGATTTTGGGGAGGTGAATACACTCTGGGCCCTGTAGGCATCTGCTGAGCCTCTCTGTGTGCAAGAGCAGTGGGTGGCTGGGGTGAGAGGTTAATGGGTCACAAGTAGTCCCAGGACCCAAGCTGGGCTGGACCCTTGCTCCATCTTTCCCTGTCACTCTGAAAAATCTACCCCTTGAGGGGAGACAACAGCTAGATGTCAACAATTAACCTGATGGATAACTTCTCAACAGCCATAGACAGTGGGTGGCACCTTCACATTGTTGAGAAAACATAAGCACACAACCAAAAATCCTATATCCTGTCTGACTGACTTCCAAGAATGAAGGTGAAATAGAGGAATTTTTCAAATACATAAGACCTGAGTATTTCCTACCAACTTCACTTAAGAGACTTTTAAAAAGGCAGTTCTTAAATAAGTAAAATAATACAACCACCAAAATTCTGAAATTCAAGAAACAATTACTGGCTCCAAATGTAAGCACATATAATCGCTAAGGAATTATTAATTATACAAAATAAGAGTAACAAATGTTTTACTCATAACATTAAAAAATACAAAACTAATATTCTCAGGAACAAACACATACTAATCAGGAGTGACAATAAGGATGAAATCACCCAGCTAAGTGGTTACAATTAACCACTATTTTTTTGTCTTCATTATTTCCAAGGTAAATAACTTTATTGTTCATCACAAGAATGTCCCCCAAAGAAGCACTAACCCCTTCAACCCAGAGCATCAGCAGTTACTATCTAGCACTGTGGAGCTCAAGCCTAAAATTCCCTGCCTTGTTTCCATCAATTTTGAACTGTTATGTCCTGATTCTTACCTGATTCTTAATACAATCTAAGGCTGATAAATCCATTCTGAACCAAACTTCAAATCCTCAACAAAGTCTAGTTTTGTTTCCTCCCCAGACCCTGCTGGAGCTTATCAAGGTGATCATCCCTGTCACTATGCTGAGCAACAGGCACAGTTCTGTGTTCTAGCTTAGCAAACTGAGAGCAGGGAGCCAGTGTCCCAGGGCAACTCAAATGTTCTCAGGTAACGTTCTACTTGAGGAAGTCAGCTAAACATGAACTAGCCTTCCATGTAGAGCTCCATATGCATTTCCAAGGTAGCCATTTAAATGCAAAACTTGGTGCACACTTTTAGGGTAAATTATTGACAGTAGAAAAGAAAAATGGGATGAGAAAACCAACTAAATGAATGCAAGGAAGGAAAGGGAGAAACAGCAACATAAGGGTAAATGGAAGCACAGACGGAACAGCAGCACTGATCTAAAGTATGCATAATCAGAACAATGTGCTACATTAAGTGCCTGCTGCTGCTGCTGCTGCTAAGTCGCTTCAGTCGTGTCCGACTCTGTGCGACCCCATAGACAGCAGCCCACCAGGCTCCCCCGTCCCTGGGATTCTCCAGGCAAGAACACTGGAGTGGGTTGCCATTTCCTTCTCCAATGCAGGAAAGTGAAAAGTGAAAGTGAAGTCGCTCAGTCGTGTCCGACTCTCAGCGACCCCACGGACTGCAGCCTACCAGGCTCCTCTGTCCATGGAATTTTCCAGGCAAGAGTACTGGAGTGGGGTGCCATTGCCTTCTCCGAATTAAGTACCTAAGCAGTAATAATACAAAGGTTTTCTTAAATATGCTCATAATTAGATGTTTATATCAGACAAGTCATTCTGTATTAACTTTCTTGTAAAACTGGAGTAAAGTAGCTTCACAATGTTGTAGTTTAGTTTCTGCTGTATGGTAAAGTGAATCAGCTATACATATGCAGCCCCTCTTTTAGCAGTTTCTTTCCCATTTAGGTCACCACAGAGCACTAAGTAGAGTCCCCTGTGCGACACATTAGGTTCTCATTAGTTATCTATCCTATACATAGTAGTGTATATATGTTAATCCCAAATATAAAGCTTTTTAACGGAATGTTCTTTTTAAAGTTGCTTATGTTCCTCTCACAAGAGACAAACAAAAGACACACACACACACATGCGTGCATGCACAAGGGCACAGGAAAATTCCAAGTAGAAGAAGGGAAAGAGTGTCATGCAAATGACCACAATTACCTGACACAGTTATATCAATATTCGGCACAGCAGACTTTGAAGTCAAAACAAAACATTAAAAATGATTAAACAAGGTCAGGTACCTGAACCTGCTTGTGCCAACTGGCACAATTTTAAAATATATAAAAACAAAAGTGGATTGTTCTACAAGATGAAACTGATAAATATTTTTATTCTCTATTAGGGGAATTTGACACGTATCTCTTGGGAATTGATACATCAGAAAAAAACAACTCAGGAAAGATACAGATATTGTGATCAGCACAACTGCCAAAATTGATGTAATGTACATAACACGCAGTGTTGTGCCGCAATGGAAGACTAGTACATTTGGAAACTTAAAAAACCTCATGTCAAGGAAGTCAAGTCTTAAATTTCAAATAATCATGGACAGACGGGCCATATTCTTTATCCAAACACAATTAATTAAATCTACAATAAAAAAATGCATTTTAAAAGCTTCATGCATTTAACGTGAAAAATGAACAATATACTTCTATATGATTTATAGTTTAAAATAAGAAAATG
>SJYW01052119.1:242587-257371 GCA_006410735.1 Raphicerus campestris
ACAGCTAGATGTCAACAATTAACCTGATGGATAACTTCTCAACAGCCATAGACAGTGGGTGGCATCTTCACATTGTTGAGAAAACATAAGCACACAACCAAAAATCCTATATCCTGTCTGACTGACTTCCAAGAATGAAGGTGAAATAGAGGAATTTTTCAAATACATAAGACCTGAGTATTTCCTACCAACTTCACTTAAGAGACTTTTAAAAAGGCAGTTCTTAAATAAGTAAAATAATCCAACCACCAAAATTCTGAAATTCAAGAAGCAATTACTGGTACCAAATGTAAGCACATATAATAGCTAAGGAATTATTAATTATACAAAATAAGAGTAACAAATGTTTTACTCATAACATTAAAAAATACAAAACTAATATTCTCAGGAACAAACACATACTAATCAGGAGTGACAATAAGGATGAAACCACCCAGCTAAGTGGTTACAATTAACCACTATTTTCTTGTGTTCATTATTTCAAAGGTAAATAACTTTATTGTTCATCACAAGAATGTCCCCCAAAGAAGCACTAACCCCTTCAACCCAGAGCATCAGCAGTTACTATCTAGCACTGTGGAGCTCAGTGCCTTGTTTCCATCAATTTTGAACTATTATGTCCTGATTCTTACCTGATTCTTAATACAATCTAAGGCTGATAAATCCATTCTGAACCAAACTTCAAATCCTGAACAAAGTCTAGTTTTGTTTCCTCTCCAGACCCTGCTGGAGCTTATCAAGGTGATCATCCCTGGAGCTTATCAAGGTGATCATCCCTGGAGCTTATCAAGGTGATCATCCCTGTCACTATGCTGAGCAACAGGCACAGTTCTGTGTTCCTAGATTAGCAAACTGAGAGCAGGGAGCCAGTGTCCCAGGGCAGCTCAAATGCTCTCAGGTAACTTTCTACTTGAGGAAGTCAGCTAAACATGAACTAGCCTTCCATGTAGAGCTCCATATGCATTTCCAAGGTAGCCATTTAAATGCAAAACTTGGTGCACACTTTTAGGGTAAATTATTGACAGTAGAAAAGAAAAATGGGATGAGAAGACCAACTAAATGAATGCAAGGAAGGAAAGGGAGAAACAGCAACATAAGGGTAAATGGAAGCACAGACGGAACAGCAGCACTGATCTAAAGTATGCATAATCAGAACAATGTGCTACATTAAGTGCCTGCTGCTGCTGCTGCTGCTAAGTCGCTTCAGTCGTGTCCGACTCTGTGCGACCCCATAGACAGCAGCCCACCAGGCTCCCCCGTCCCTGGGATTCTCCAGGCAAGAACACTGGAGTGGGTTGCCATTTCCTTCTCCAATGCAGGAAAGTGAAAAGTGAAAGTGAAGTCGCTCAGTCGTGTCCGACTCTCAGCGACCCCACGGACTGCAGCCTACCAGGCTCCTCTGTCCATGGAATTTTCCAGGCAAGAGTACTGGAGTGGGGTGCCATTGCCTTCTCCGAATTAAGTACCTAAGCAGTAATAATACAAAGGTTTTCTTAAATATGCTCATAATTAGATGTTTATATCAGACAAGTCATTCTGTATTAACTTTCTTGTAAAATTGGAGTAAAGTAGCTTCACAATGTTGTAGTTTAGTTTCTGCTGTATGGTAAAGTGAATCAGCTATACATATGCAGCCCCTCTTTTAGCAGTTTCTTTCCCATTTAGGTCACCACAGAGCACTAAGTAGAGTCCCCTGTGCGACACATTAGGTTCTCATTAGTTATCTATCCTATACATAGTAGTGTATATATGTTAATCCCAAATATAAAGCTTTTTAACGGAATGTTCTTTTTAAAGTTGCTTATGTTCCTCTCACAAGAGACAAACAAAAGACACACACACACACATGCGTGCATGCACAAGGGCACAGGAAAATTCCAAGTAGAAGAAGGGAAAGAGTGTCATGCAAATGACCACAATTACCTGACACAGTTATATCAATATTCGGCACAGCAGACTTTGAAGTCAAAACAAAACATTAAAAATGATTAAACAAGGTCAGGTACCTGAACCTGCTTGTGCCAACTGGCACAATTTTAAAATATATAAAAACAAAAGTGGATTGTTCTACAAGATGAAACTGATAAATATTTTTATTCTCTATTAGGGGAATTTGACACGTATCTCTTGGGAATTGATACATCAGAAAAAAACAAATCAGGAAAGATACAGATATTGTGATCAGCACAACTGCCAAAATTGATGTAATGTACATAACACGCAGTGTTGTGCCACAATGGAAGACTAGTACATTTGGAAACTTAAAAAACCTCATGTCAAGGAAGTCAAGTCTTAAATTTCAAATAATCATGGACAGACGCGCCATATTCTTTATCCAAACACAATTAATTAAATCTACAATAAAAAAATGCATTTTAAAAGCTTCATGCATTTAACGTGAAAAATGAACAATATACTTCTATATGATTTATAGTTTAAAATAAGAAAATGATGGATGTTATAAAACATCCTGAAAAGGATAAAAATACCACATTATCAAACTTGGCAAGATGTATGAAACACAAGATTGAGAAAGCAAAATCATGTTGCAGATATGCAATAAGCAAGCAGTGTGAACAGTCAGAAGCACTCTACAGAATGTCGCCTACAGAACATTCTGGCCAGGATCTTTCAGCAGGACTTAATTATGAAGGCACACACAGACGTTAAATTGAGAGACATTCCACGGAACAATTGGGCTGGATTGTTCACAAATATCAATGTCATGAAAACCAAGAAAAGATTTCTGATAACCAACCAGAATCACTGATTGACTGCTGAGTCATAACATGATAAGAGAAAAAGAATATAAAGAAGTGATAACATTTTGGGCTTACAGGAAACAATGGAAAATCAACTATGCATTGGGTAATAGTTTTATATTAATGCTACATTTTTTGTATGTGACACTGGTTTTGAAAACACACAGGATATACCTTAGTTTTTAGATGATACATGGTGAAGGATAAAATGTCATTATGTCTGGAACTTATTTTGAAAGTTGAATTAAAAGAATAAAAAATGTTTCTCAAGGGGAAATGCCTCTTAGAATAATAAGAAACAACAACAACAATAACAAAAAAACTTTGAATAATATAAGAAAATTTCATCAATATGATACTCAATTTTGATGTGTAACAACAGAAGTTCTAATTTCAGCAGACAAAGATGAAACAATTTCAACAATAAAGTAAATTAAAATAGCACTGGATTATAACACATGGCATAAAATAAATCTCTGTGAGTCTATACTGATACAAATGAATGGAGAAATAAAGAGAAAAAGGAAGGGAAGGAAAAGGCACAATTTTCCTTTACTGAAGAATTCCAAGTAATTTATGTATATATTCCCCTCTCCAGGATGTGGAACAATCACTGTCTGCTGGAACATGGGCTGGTCTTAGTCACATATCAACAAATACTAGCATATAAAAGGGAAATGTATTTTCTCACCAGAGGAGAAGCCTGCCCGACCTGAGTGATCACTAGTAACATCATCAGTGATGAGTGAAGTTGGTAAGATGCACCTGCCACTAAACAGGAGAAGAGCATCACATTTCCTTGGAATCTTTCCTCCAAACCCATAATCTCAGCATATTCATAAGGAAACATCTGGAGAGTCTAAATCAAGGACTCTTTTCCAAAATACCTGACCACTACTCTTCAAAACTGTCAAGGTCATGAAAGACAGAAAAAGAAAAACTCACAGATTGGAGGAGACTAAGTAAGGTCTGAAGAATGAATACAATGATCATCCTGGAAAGGATCCTGAGCCAGAAAAAGGTCCCAGAGTGGAAAAAAACCTGCTGCTATCCGTGTAAGTGTGCAGTTCAGTTAAGGTTATTGTATGAATGTTGGCTTCTTAGGTATGCAAATATGCTGTGATAACATAAGATGTAACAGAGGAAACCTGGGGATATGGAAACTCTCTGCATCATCTTTGTAGAATTTTTTAGTCTAAAGTTACTCCAAATTTTAAATTTTATTTTTAAAGAAGCAAACTATAAAATCAAGAAGCCAGGGCTCCTCTTGTGGTACAGTGGTTACTGAGTCCATCTGCGACAGCAGGGGACACAGGTTCGATTCCCTGGTCTGGGAGATCCCATATGCCCCAGAGTAACTAAACCCACGCGCTATAGAGCCCAGGCTTCAAAACAAGAGAAGCCACTGCAATGAGAAGCCTGTGCACCACAACTGGAGGAAGCCCACGCTCAGCAATGCAGAACCAGCACAGCTGAAAATAAAGAAATACAAAAATAGATAAATAAATCTTAAATAAACCCAAGAAGTCAGAGACATCTCTGCGTGCATNAAAAAAAAATACAGTGAAAAGTAAAACACTGAGGATGCTCCAAAAGGAGGAAAACAAAGTGACTTCCCTATCCCCCAGCTTCTATAAGGCTACTGTTAAGGGAGTATCAACTTGGTACACAGATGGACACAATAAAGCCAGAGAACAGAAGACAGAACCCAGAAACAGACCATAGCAGATACAAAATCTGACCTGCAAGTTAGCTGATTTTGCACATCATTGGAGGAAAGTCTGACTATTAAATATATAGTGTCAGGACACTATCAGATGCCCTAGTGAAAAACCTCACATAGACAAAATAAATTACAGATGGTTTAAGGACTTAAATATGAAAACCAAAATTTAAATAGCCAGAGTTCAGTAAAATCTGGGCAAAAGTCACGAGCAGGCATTTCGCAATAAAGGATTTCTGAGCAGCCAATAACAATATGAACATTTTCAATCTTATTGGTAGGAAGGAGAAACCAAATTTTATAATGAGGTATAATTTTATACATTATCTTTCTACCCAGAATTAAATGAGTGCCAGTTCAAAAGGTTGAAGAGAAAGCAGATAAATAAATTTCACATATTGTTGGTAGAACTGTAAACTGGTCACTTTTAGAAATAATTTAACTCTACCTCATAAAGCTAAAAATATTAATGTTTTAAGAACGTAATACCAGTGTTAGCTATAAATGCCAAGAAAGATTTCTTGCAGTTTTGGACAAGAAAAGCTGGAAGTAAGCCAAGGCTTCATCAAAGCAGAAGAGAAAAGACTGCCTAATTATATAATGGATACTGTTCACCATGGAAGGCAAACTATCTGATCTCTCTGAGTCCACATGAACTTGAAAAACCTCACGTTGCTGAGTTCTGCCGTTTTCACATGCACATAATCATAAACGCAAACACACAGTATCATCACATTGACACAGAGTCTGGGCTTCTCTGGTGGCTCAGGGGTTAAAGCGTCCGCCTCTAATGCTGGAGACCCGGGTTTGATCCCTGGGTTGGGAAGATCCCCTGGAGAAGGAAATGGTAACCCACTCCAGTATTCTTGCCTGGAGAATCCCATGGATGTAGAAGCCTGGTAGGCTACGTCCACGGGGTCGCAGAGTCGGACACGACCGAGCAACTTCACTTTCACTTTCAAAACAGAAAAAAAAAATATCTAAATTTATAGAATAATACATAGGGAGATAAGTACACATGAGATAAAATTATTTAGAAAATTGAGAGACCAGGTTTAAAAAGTTAGGAAAATGATTTATGTTTGCAGGAATAAGAAGAAGTTATATCAAGGAGGTATAAAGGGAAAGGATTTCACAACTATTGGAAGAGTAACTTTTCTTAAGTCTCATACTAAGTGAAACTGAGTCACAGGGGTGTTCTGGACAAGTTTATTTTCATGATCTAACTACTAACATGCATCACACACACACACAACCCGTCACCTCTCCTGGCACACACTGTCAGGCACCCGGGTATAACACGGCCCTCCTAGCACTGCCCTGTGGGAACGGAACTCCTGCCGCTGTCACCCACCCTTGGCCTGGGAACCTCGAGCCTGCTGTCTGCGGTCAGAGTCCACGAGACTGCTGTAGGTTAACTTGCTACTTTGCAAAGAGGGCCAGATCTTAAACTCAGCAATTTCTACAACATTATGTAATACTCCACATGAAAAGAAGGCAAGAAGTGCAGAAGAGAGGTGGTGAAAACCACCTCCATTTGATTGTTAGGAAAATGGATTTTAGTACGTGTTGAGTTATAAACTATGAATGAGATGCAGGATCGCTATTTTATTTCTCTGGCCTGTTTGCTTATCTATAAAATGAAAGGTTGAGTAGCACCATCTCCAAAAATAGCTAGAATAACTTCTTGTTTTCCAGGCTTAAGTTTAGAGACGTTGGAGGAAAAAATAACCTGAAATGCAGCTATCCACAGAAAGAAGAAATTGAAAAAAGTTACTACATATATAAAGGTTAAAGATACAAATCGTGATGACAGTGAAGTATAAAGTTTATTTTATCTGTATTGAAATATTTATCTGTAATATACCACAAAGAGAAAATTCTCTTTTAACTTGTATATCAAAGGGAAAATAGAGACCCTCATGAAGAAGCTCAAGTAAAATATTTTCATGATATACAAATGCCAATGAAGTGAAAAATCTTCCATAAGACCACCCAACCTTGACAAGTGTATTCACATAGGATTTAAAGAGTAATATTTGTATGACTTACGGTAGGTGGTCTTTTGCATGGGTGAAATATTCCAGCTGACTTTAGTTCATGAAAGCTTCTAGGAGAATTATGATAAATGTCTACCTAGTCAACTATAATGCAAATCTAAATTTCTAATTCTGCTTTCAGAATTGTATTTCTTTTTTATGATATTCAAACTTCTGGGTCCTGTGTGTGTGTGTGTGTGTGTGTCCCTGTAGATATCGGATGCTGTGGTTACATATCCATGGATACTATTCTTTCTTTTAGTAGCTTACTGTTTATCTTATTGATTTTGTTATGAGGAATCTTAGATGTAAAATTTTTGGCACTAATGGTAACTCTGGCACAACTTGCATTCCTTTGTTTGGTTTTTCACTCTATTCTGTATTTTAAATTGCTTTACTCTATATGTTTTTTTTTGCCATACATTACCTCAAACTATTTTAAGAAGTAGATGGAAACATAGCTTAAACAAGAGAACAAAAGATGGCATTTAAAAATCACACCCTCAAAATGAAGCATCTTGAAAGACTGTAACAATTGTTACTTTGTTGGAATTTCAAGTATGATAACTTACTTGCATATGTCATCTTCTGGGTCTTCAAGCCCAAATCTCTCATCAAATGTGAGCTGTATCCACACATTTTCTTCTACTGCTACTAATCTCCATACCAAGTCCATATTTCTTGGATAAGTATGAGGAAACCTTGGGCTGTGAATACTTCCATTAGTAGACACAGTAATAATTCTCTCATGCTGGGGATCTTGTACACCTAAAAGTAAAACCAGAAGCAAAGACACACACTTAGAATAGATGTGAAAAATTATGGGTTTCAAAATAACTTCAGAAAAAAAGGTATCTGATACAAGTCCAGCGTTTCCCATGAACTGTAATTACTAAATGATCTCAACCCTTAAATGACCTTGAAAAAAGAAATGAGGTCAAAGCAGTTGTGTCAATATCTTGTATGGGAATTATCAGCAGTCTATAAAGATAAGAAATTATAAGAAATGTTGCAAGGCTTCTCAGTGACTTTAAAAAGCTAACCTAAGTTTTAAATATCTAAGAGGCAAATACAGCACAAAATAATTTCCAAGTTCATTAGGCATGGCAACATTTTACATCATGAAATGCCAAAATACATTGTTAATAATATCTGTTACTTCTGATTAGATTGTTGGGGAGAAATGAGAGGTAAGGAAAATCAGTATTGTTAAAAAAAAAAGTGTTCTTTTTTTAAAAATTGAAATAGTTGATTTACAAAGTTTCAGGTGTATGAAAAAGTGATTCTGCTATATATGTATGTACATACATATTTTCAGATTCTTTTTTATTATAAAATACTGAATACAGTGACCTCTGCTATATAATAGGTTCTTGTTGGTTATCTATTTTCTATACAAGTGCATACAGACAAAATTGTTCTTATGTCCACCCATTTAAGAATTGATATTGAGAGGAAAGACATGACTGATATTTGGGAAATGAGCAGCTGTTTATCTACAAAAACAAAATCTAAGAAGTAAGATATTTGTGCCCTTTTAGGTCATGAAGATCCAACCCATTAAGTTTGCTAAATCCCAGTAAAAACAAAACAAACAAAACAAAGTAAAAAAAATTCACAAAAAACACAAAAACCTTGAAAACAATCTTTAATTCAATTTCTAAAACAATTTAAAAGGCTTGAACTGGACCATGAACACAAAATAATGTGCATGGCACAATACCTGACACTTTTTGTTCAACTTTGATACACTCATAATATCAGGACAGTAATTTTAAACTATACCAATACCTCAATTGCTGTCACGACTAAGAGATATGCGTCATAAGACTGAATTTTGTATTTGTGGTATTATACAGAGAGAATATCATTACTTTATAAGCACCATTTTCCCTTTATTTGTCCTTCTCCCAATTTCCAGGTTCAACATACATATAGTTGCTTGTGGAAATATGAAAAATTCCTCATTTTATTGACTCCTTTTAGATATGTTTCATCAAACTTTGCAATACAGATTTGTCTAAGGCCTTTTAGGTCATATGACATTTATACTACATTACATTTTTCTTCTCTTCTTTTTTTCTTTCTGTTATAGTTTTGTGCCTTTTCCTCTGATTCTTTCACTTCCAAACCCTAATTCTCCTTTTTTAGACTGCAATATAATTGATTGACAGTATTGTGTTAGTTTCTAGTTTCAGGTATATAGCAAAGTGATTCAGTTATATATTCGTTTCCAGATTCTTTTCCACTAGGGGTAATTACCAGATATAGAATACAGCTCCCTACGCTATAGTGCAGGTGCTTGCTGGTTACCTCTTTAAACACAGTTTTGTGTATCTACTAATCTTAATTCCCTTTTAACCAGTGGAATGGACTTCTGCCCACCTGCCTCTTCAGTATTTAAACTTCATTCACTCTGCCCATGATTTCATACCAATGACCTCGCTTCTCGCTCTGGAAGGCAGACACTAAGATGATCCCCTGCCACCCTGTGTCTCTCCCGTGTACATGAGCCCCTGCCTTGATTTCAACTAGAAACTGCGAAAAGGACAGAGCATCACTCCCATGATCAGATTAGTTAACTCTGAATTGATCAGAAATTAGATTATAGGGGNAAGTTCATTAGGCATGGCAACATTTTACATCATGAAATGCCAAAATACATTGTTAATAATATCTGTTACTTCTGATTAGATTGTTGGGGAGAAATGAGAGGTAAGGAAAATCAGTATTGTTAAAAAAAAAAGTGTTCTTTTTTTAAAAATTGAATAGTTGATTTACAAAGTTTCAGGTGTATGAAAAAGTGATTCTGCTATATATGTATGTACATACATATTTTCAGATTCTTTTTTATTATAAAATACTGAATACAGTGACCTCTGCTATATAATAGGTTCTTGTTGGTTATCTATTTTCTATACAAGTGCATACAGACAAAATTGTTCTTATGTCCACCCATTTAAGAATTGATATTGAGAGGAAAGACATGACTGATATTTGGGAAATGAGCAGCTGTTTATCTACAAAAACAAAATCTAAGAAGTAAGATATTTGTGCCCTTTTAGGTCATGAAGATCCAACCCATTAAGTTTGCTAAATCCCAGTAAAAACAAAACAAACAAAACAAAGTAAAAAAAATTCACAAAAAACACAAAAACCTTGAAAACAATCTTTAATTCAATTTCTAAAACAATTTAAAAGGCTTGAACTGGACCATGAACACAAAATAATGTGCATGGCACAATACCTGACACTTTTTGTTCAACTTTGATACACTCATAATATCAGGACAGTAATTTTAAACTATACCAATACCTCAATTGCTGTCACGACTAAGAGATATGCGTCATAAGACTGAATTTTGTATTTGTGGTATTATACAGAGAGAATATCATTACTTTATAAGCACCATTTTCCCTTTATTTGTCCTTCTCCCAATTTCCAGGTTCAACATACATATAGTTGCTTGTGGAAATATGAAAAATTCCTCATTTTATTGACTCCTTTTAGATATGTTTCATCAAACTTTGCAATACAGATTTGTCTAAGGCCTTTTAGGTCATATGACATTTATACTACATTACATTTTTCTTCTCTTCTTTTTTTCTTTCTGTTATAGTTTTGTGCCTTTTCCTCTGATTCTTTCACTTCCAAACCCTAATTCTCCTTTTTTAGACTGCAATATAATTGATTGACAGTATTGTGTTAGTTTCTAGTTTCAGGTATATAGCAAAGTGATTCAGTTATATATTCGTTTCCAGATTCTTTTCCACTAGGGGTAATTACCAGATATAGAATACAGCTCCCTACGCTATAGTGCAGGTGCTTGCTGGTTATCTCTTTAAACACAGTTTTGTGTATCTACTAATCTTAATTCCCTTTTAACCAGTGGAATGGACTTCTGCCCACCTGCCTCTTCAGTATTTAAACTTCATTCACTCTGCCCATGATTTCATACCAATGACCTCGCTTCTCGCTCTGGAAGGCAGACACTAAGATGATCCCCTGCCACCCTGTGTCTCTCCCGTGTACATGAGCCCCTGCCTTGATTTCAACTAGAAACTGCGAAAAGGACAGAGCATCACTCCCATGATCAGATTAGTTAACTCTGAATTGATCAGAAATTAGATTATAGGGGAAACTGAACCTAAACAGACAAAGCCCTGAACAGAAGCCGGGCGCTTCCTGATCTTTAGAAATTCAAAGTATGAAAGAGACTGTAAGAGGGAGTTCTGTGCTGCCAGCCTTAGAAAGGAAGAGGTGGCATGCTCAGGATGTGGGCAGCTGAGGGGTACTGAATAAGAGGGGGCTCCATCCTGAAGCCTCAGTAGACCTGGATGAATCCAAGGCAGTGTCTATCAGTCTCCAGAAAGAAAATCGGGTCTGTCTGATGCCTTGGTTTTCATCTTGTAAAAACTCAGAGAAAAAGCCCAGTCTCCCAGGCCTGAATTTCTGAGCTTCACACCTGAAAGCAAACCAGGGAAGTTGTGCAAAAATTGCAGGTTTCTGGGGATTTCTTACATAACAGTAGATGACTAACACATCTTCTGCTGTGCACAAAGCTATTTCAGTTGCAAGTATGTCTCTTTGCCCCTGTTTCTCAATGGCAATTACAGTAACTGTGGCAACTTTTCATTTAGTAGCTATGTAACTCAAAATACGTATTTCAACTGATAAAATACAACTAAATAATACACTCTAAGAAACTTCCAGATTTCAAAAGACAATGTTAAGGGTTATTTATTAGTGAGAATATGGTTAGCATTAAAGAATACCTGTTTTCTTGTTAAAATACCTCACCTAATTATAACAAGTTGTAGTTATGGTTCATAAAGCAGCTTTTTCATTCTTTTAAACTCAGCTGTTTCAAAAATGCTCCTGCTAAAGCTGATTTTATGTTGTTTAAGACAAGATAAAGACAAATATGATTTCCTTCAAATACATACAGTGCATGTGATGGGGAATATCATCATATTATGTAAATATGCCTTTAAGTGCCATGGAATTTTTAAATTGGAAAAGTTAATTACTACTTAAAATTACACTTATAATTTCTGCAAAAATATGTTCTATTTTATTGCGGGGATAATGCTTGGATTGGCCATTGGTTATATTAATATATATGAAATAATCAATACCTCTCCTATGCACATAATTTAGCACCAGTAATTATTGTAAGAACACAGAAGGATCTATCAACTTGGCTGAATTCTTATACTGACACATTTTTTAATAAATCAATGACAGTATACTATTAAAATTAAGTTAATATTTCCTCTTTTTCAAAGATTTCTCTTAGAAGAGATATTTCCCCACTCTGAAATTTTAATACAATAACATACATATTTTGGAGGCAGATTACAGTAGTTTATATCAAGAGGCCCTCTCATTTTGACAACTAATTTTTTTTAACAAATTAATTTTTTTCCAATCAGATTTATTAAAATTTATTATTTGCCCCATTCTGTCTCAAAAAAAGTGCTTTATGTCATCTGAGACACTCTTTACAAATATAGCTGTGTTTATGCTTTCATATGCAATCTTGAAAACTACATGGATACTAAAAGATCTGAATTCTATTTTTATATCTGCAGTCAAAAAAGCCCCTAACTAAAATGTATATACTTAAATTATGTTTACATCTTTTTTTCCTTTATAGTTCACAATTTCATTAAACTATAATTAAGAATAATTAAAGGCTGAAAATCTAGACCTTATTTGTGGTAAAAGAATTGTAAATTTCCTTTTAAGTTAAATTGCTGCTCCCTCCAAATCATCTTGGAATGCAGTGAGGTTTGCCACCAAATACATATGATTTGCACATGACTGTCAACAGTTTATGTAAATCTCAAACAAGCAGGCCTATAATCAAAAAGAAGAAAAAAAGAAACAACATTTAGGATCTACCAAAATAAGACTGCATTCGTAGTTCTGTTGTTTAAAAATGATCTTTCCAAACATAGAACTTTACTAGGATATCAGGGTTGAGACAAGTACATATTTTGTGACTACTTTATTGAGCATTTGCTTTTCCTAAACAATGAGCAGGATATTCAAAGAAAGTACCAAAGAAATGAATCAAATGTTTGGTGGCAAATCATAATAGTATTTGCAACACTCTACTTCAATGCATCCTAAACAAGAATAAGGCTTGTTTATCCAGATAGGATTAGCATGAAAATACTTACAGACAGTAAATTTTAAAATTTAAAATTAACACTTTTTCCTATTATCCTGCCCAATCTACCTTGAGGTAGGAGTACTGAAGCTAACATGAAATAAAAATTTTAAAAGGACAAGAAAGGAGATTAATCATGTAACTACTGTAAAACTGTTGACTATATATGTTCGCATGTAATACAGTTACAAAGAGAACTTCCTGGCAGTCTAGTGGTTAGGACTTGGCACCTTCACTATCACAAGCCTGGGTTCAGTCCCTGGTTGGGGAACTGATATCCCACAAACCATACAGCTTGGTCATCAATTCAGTTATAAAGAATCGTTACAGGGATTTCCCTTGTGGTTCAGTGGTTAAGAAGCCATCTGCCAAGGTGAGGGACATGGGTTGGATCCCTGGTCCATGAACATTCCACATGCCACAGGGAGACTAAGCCTGTGCGCCACAACTACTGACGTGCCCCCTGGAGCCCATGCTCTGCAACAAAAGAAGTCACAACAATGAGAAGCCTGCACACCTCAACTAGAGAGTAGCTCGTGCTCACTGCAACCAGAGAAAGCCAGCACAGCAACCAAGACCCTGAGTAGTCAAAAATTAAATAAATTAATTTAAAAAAATTATACATTTGTATATTAACATTAAACATTATTAAATTAAATAAGTTAACATTAAAATCAAAGTAGTTTTATACTACTTGCCATAGTGAAAGTGAAGTTGCTCAGTTGTGTCCGACTCTTTGCGACCCCATGGACTGTAGCCTATTAGGCTCCTCTGTCCATCGGATTTTCCAGGCAAGAGTGCTGGAGTGGATTGCCATTTCCTTCTCCAGGAGATCCTCCCGACCCAGGAATCGAACCCAGGCCTCCCACATTGCAGACAGACGCTTTACCGTCTAAGCCACCAGGGAAGCCCACTACTTGCCATATTTGCACGTAATTCCTTTAAAGGTATATTCATTATGAATGAAAGCAGATAGGAATAAGAAAATCATGGAAAGCAATAAAAATGTAATACTTGAAGAAGTTGTATTATTTAAAAAGATAACATCAAAAAAGAAGTTTGTGGACAAGATATGATCCAAAAAGAAAGAGAAGCCATCCATGTCCTTCTCCATGCTAATGTTGTAAGTTGACTGTAGCAGAAAAGTCCTGGAGGATTCAGAAGGAGGTATACAGAAGGGTCTTCCACCTTGGTTTAAAGTTTGGCAGAATTCAGGATCCTGTTAACATAGGCAAGACTGTATAGGAAAGTGTCCTTGTAAAGTGGTAGATTTCACAAGTGTCTTATATGATTTTTGATGTGTTTATTTCTAAATATGCTATTTTCAAATTGGGTCAGAAAAAGTATTTCTGTTGCATCTATTTTCAAATCTTTCCTTGATAACATAAACACAGTCAATGTCTTATTTGTGCTTTGCTCTGTTCACTAGTTTTATTTTTGTAATAAACCTTTATTTTAATCTTGCTAGTTTTCATAAGCTGTTTCCATTTTCAGTCTAGTACTCTTGCCTGGAAAATCCCATGGACAGAGGAGCCTGGTGGGGTGCAGTCCATGGGGTCGCTAGGAGTCGGACACGACTGAGCGACTTCACGATCCCTTTTCACTTTCATGCATTGGAGAAGGAAATGGCAACCCACTCCAGTGTTCTTGCCTGGAGAATCCCAGGGACAGGGGAGCCTGGTGGGCCGCCGTCTCTAGAGGGACACAGAGTCAGACACGACTGAAGTGACTAAGCAGCAGCAGCAGCAAGCCTTAATTAACAAATTTTACTTTTAAAAAAAGTTAAAATCATATGACACATATGTACATCAGTTCAGTTCAGTTCAGTCGCTCAGTCATGTCCGACTCTTTGCAACCCATGAATCGTAGCATGCCAGGCCTAGCTGTCCATCACCAACTCCTGGAGTTCACTCAGATTCATGTTCATCGAGTCAGTGATGCCATCCAGCCATCTCATCCTCTGTCGTCCCCTTCTCCTCCTGCCCCCAATCCCTCCCAGCATCAGGGTTTTTTCCAATGAGTCAACTCTTCGCATGAGGTGGCCAAAGTACTGGAGTTTCAGCTTAAGCATCATTCCTTCCA